>JAHWFP010108205.1:40375-81049 GCA_023313725.1 Lithobius niger
CAGATAACCCAGTTTGGGTTCGTGCTCCCTAAAAAAAAAAAAAACAAGCAACCTTTTCGATTGCTGGCCTAAATTCAATCCTCCATTTCTGCGGTAGCTACACTTTTTTTGGCCTATTAATTTGAATTTATTTCTGCTCCTAATTATACCCCAACGTTCGAATCCTACCAAGATTATGTATTAGTCCTTCGGTGAAATGTACAGTGAATTACGCTATTTTCCGTCGACAACAGCCGGGCGAGCACAAACCCCCTACAACTAGAATTAAAATTACACCTAGCCCAAAATGACACAAATAAAGATTCCCGTAGCATTTTCCTTTTACCCGTTACGATTCATCGGCGTACAGTAATCCCGGAATTCCTATCGAGACACCCTTAGCGTTTGCCAGAACATGGATGTTGCCTCGATTGGAGCCAGTACAACAACCGTTGCACATTTACTACCAGCACTTATTGTACACTATCGACCAACCTTCGAAATTTTGAGATTAAAAATAAAAAAATACCTTATCAACAGCTCAAAAAGTTTCAAGTGCTGTTCCGTTTTGACCTTCACAAGAAATTAAGGAGGGTTGCTCTTTTTCTTTTTGTTTTTTGCCGCGATCTACCATCCATAAGTGTACATCGAATACATACTAACTTACTGCAACATTACGATTTTTAACGAGTCCGCAAGCAGTTAATAGGCTGTTCGCGAATCGTTTATGACAAGCAGTATTCTGGTTGCTTGTACCCCGCCCCTCCCACCAAACTCACGAATTGGCCACATGGCTGTCGTTAATGAGCGTGCCAGAGCGATCCAAAATAGAGAAAATCAAAAACAAGATCGTCTGCTTCGCGATTCTTTCATTCATAAATATCATAACATATAAAAATTCACCACATCCCATCGAAATGGTGTACCCGTACAACAAATACCAATCCACGTACTCCGTGGTTTGATATTGCCACCTTAAAAACACCGACGTTTCCTTACGGCTGCAAGCCAACAGAAATCCTCAAGTATGCTACAATTCAATCCAGCCACGCGTGTGAGCCAACGTGTGACGCCATATTGCTCAAAATCCAGGGCTTTGTGTAGTGAGCGCTACAGAACGCATAATCTTATAAACGCATTAAAAACAAAAAAAGCTTACCGTGGTCGAAGATAGTACGAAGTGCTTGTCCGTGGTCGCGTCGAGTATGCCAACCGTGTTTGACGGGACTCGCAATACAGTTTCGCTTGGGGCACACGGCAATTTACTCATCAGCTGTTTAAGAGCACGTGATCGGCCTCCTCCGATTGGTGTAGTGAGCGTGGACGAGTCCATTTTCGTTGTACGAGGAGGGAGAGGAAGGGGAAAAAGTGGGTCCGCTAGTGGAAGCATGGTTTCCTGCCACCATGCGTTGGTTCTCCAGCTCGCGTAGGCCAGTCGCGAGAAACTTGTCACGCCAGACAATCGCAACAACGTCAATTTCTTAATTGCATTATTTATTTTAAAAATCCTTTTAGTCTGGTGTGAAAAAGGTCACGGAGGACGGTGACGTTTTCCCGGATTGTGTGTAAGTTTAGAAACAACGGAATCATTAGTCATTTCGCCCCTTTCCTCCGTGTCTCTCGTACGTTCGGTTAAAACTCGTTTAAACCACATTAAAGCACTCATCACAAATGCAACACAGCTGTCGATGTTTGTATGTTTCGTCACAGTGAATGTAGGGCACCTTAATATGATAGTTTCCTCACAAATTCCACGAGGCAAACAAGGATACAAAAGTCACTATGCATGAGTAGTACGCCGATTTCCATGTACTAGAAATTTAACTTTTCTTTATTATTAACAGTAGTGGTATAAAGGAGTACCCGAGGCTGGAGTATCTTACATAATACAATCCGGCACCAAGCGGCGAGCTGTCGAACCGAGTGTCGCTATTAACCCACACGCTAGTGTTTCACCCGCCAAGATTCAACGAACATTAACATCTGAGTGAAAATAACAATGCGACAGATCGTTTGATGGGGAGATTCTGATCGCATGACACCATAAAAGTCACTATTAGTGACACAGCTTAAAGGCACCTTTTCAACTCATAGATGCAGCACCGTAGAGTCTTCGCGTAGTATAAAGAAAATAGCGGTAAATTTAGAATGGAACAACACTATTCGCAGCAGCGCCGCGATTTTCATAAATAAAACGACATCACGTGACCCACATCAGCCTATTGGATGACGGAGAATCTGGAACGTGGATGCTGTGTTTAGAATGGCAACACTATCGAAATGGTGAAAAGGCGCCTTTCACGTTTTCTTGTTGAAAAGACGCATGAACAACGTTGATATTTGTCTCAGTACTAGTGAGTAGCTAGCTACCTAATTTCACGAAAGTAAATTTTTCCATGCAGGGAGAATAAAGCTGAAATTTTGCAGATAGCTATAGTTTAGTTCTGGAACGTGCCTTTTGCTGGATTGGAAGTTATGCTAGGGGAAACGTAAATTCAGCAATTTACAGCATTTTGAGTCTCAGCATTTTGAGTTTGAGTTTATGAATATTTTTTTGGGATCCATTCTGGAACTTTCTGTCCTATACAGACGACGAGAGGGACCATTTAGCTTGGATCCAAGGGATCCCCATGATCTTTGACAAGCCACTATCGACAGGAGTACGAAACACCAAGGGCCCTTCAATATTTAGTTGTTGTCGTTTGTTTCAGAATGCTACTCTAGTGGATCACATGACCTAAATTAAATCACCAAACAATACCTTTTCCTTACGTGAGATTTAGATTTACCAACCACACGTTCTATCAAAATAGTAAGCATTAAACACGGAAGCCAAACATCCCGCAGCTACCGGCGTGCAAACCGCCCAGTGACTCTGCAAAAGGACAACGTGCCACGTAGGGCCCCGTGGGCCCTCAATTTGTGCCCCCCCCCCCCAAGTGCCAACCACAAGGCCCTCCCTCACCCACAAAGCGGGGGTCGACGAAATGCCTCCAAGAAACGACAATCAAAGGGGAAGTGCTCCACAGTTTCCTCTCCCTCACCACAGTGCTGCACCGCGCAAGGCTTAAATATTTGAGCCCGTAGACAGAGCGAGTATGTAGCTCGACAACATCATGAATGAAGCATTGTCGCTGTTCCCGTTGCTGCACAATGCGAGTTTGTTGGACTTCTCGACAAAGATGTACACACGGAAACCTACTAATAGTAGGGCTTGTTAGAACTTGAATTGTTCACTTTGGATATCTCCAGCTAAATTGTTCCTTTCGTCGTTGTGAGGCAGATAACCCAGTTTGGGTTTGTGGTCTCTAAAACAAAAAAGCATGAAAGCTGGTATGGATGTTCATAAAAGGCAAATGGAAACAAATAGCTATGATAGCGAGTACAAACGCCTCCCCCCCCCCCGAAAGACTTAGGAGTGGCTTTACCTCTCTAAATAGCATAAAATTGTGATAAATTGTTCACTTTGTGCGAACATTGTGCATACATAATTTTGTGCTGTTGGTGGGAGGGGCTTATCCCCCTCCCCTTCGTCTTTCCCAACAGCATAAAAATAATGATGTATAAATTGTTCACTTTGTGCGAAAAACATGAAGTTGGTATGGGTGCGCATGAAGGGTATCTGGAAACGAATAGGTATGATAGCAAGTTCACCCCCTCCCCCACTAGCATAAAATGTTTTACAAAATTGTTCAATTTGTATGTGCTGTCTGAGGTATGATAATAATCTACCTACTTCATTACATTGGATTAAAAACAGAACTCTGCAAGAAAAAATACTGTCACTAATATAGCAAGCCTATAGTGAATTATTTCTAGCATTGTTTTGAAAGAAAACATAACTACCTTTCAGAAAAGTCCGCACATCCATTTGACATTATTAGGCGCTTAGAACAGCCCATATAAGTAGAAAATCGCTACTAACTTTGACTGCTACGACAGTACAACTTCATCTCTAAAATTCCCATAGGATGGCTCCTATTTATTGCAAATAAATATGATTAGCCTTGGTGAAAATAAGACCTCACCACCTTTCAGAAAAGCCTGTGATTATCCATTTACGTTAATTAGAACACTTGAAGGAGTACATTCAAGTCGAAAATCACTAAATGCGTATAGAATGGTCTATTTACAATAAATAAATATGATTAGCCTTGGTGGAAAGAACACATCACTACCTTTCGGACAAGGCAAAGTATATACCCACTTAGATTATGTTACAATGATTGAAGGAGTACATTTAAGTCGAAAATCATTACGGGGTTTGACCGCTATAAAACTACTTCACCTTTAAATACTCATAGGATGTTCCCTATTGACAATAAGTGACTATGGTTATATTCTTGGTAAAAAATTGGCACGTGATTTTGGAGAAAAAATTACTACCATTTTCCATCATTTCCGGCTGAGATTCGTGTGACGTCTGGGATCCGGTTGTCCATGTAAAAAAAAGTTATAAGCTGGCCGTGCACTGATTTTTCCCTGTAGTTTCCAAATGCTACGACGGGAGTTTCTTTATGTATGGGGCTGCAGTTCAGCGGTTTCGTCGTCTTGCTGCTGTCATTACAGGTTAGGTTCGGTAATGTGGCTCGAATTTCCTCGTTCAATTCACCATCGGTCAAATTCGTCGCTCCGCATCCGAATGTACTGCTTTGGTTGTCAAAAAGGCCATTCATGGAATGATAAATGGCAATAACGTGGCCTTTCTTTTATGAAGGTTAATGAGCTAGAAAGCTTGGCAAATGCAACAGCGTCGTTAAGAATTGACTTTTGAGAAAGTTGGCGAGGATGGCTGGCTGGATGGCCAACGCATTTCGTTCAATCTTGCTTTATTGCTTTGATGAAGAGCTAATTAAGTTGAGAGAAATAACTCAAGGCCGCGGCTGTTTTGCGTACAGTTAAGCAGCACCCTTCTCTCTCCCCCCCCCTCGCCCCCTCACCCTGCTTTGATAGTGGAGACATTCGATACGTCTTTACAGAAGCCATAGCTTCGAAGATAAAGATGAAATTTTGGAATGTTGTTTGCGGGTAGATTTTCAACTATGGCGGATTCTCTCATACAAAGCATTGGCAATGTAAGGTTTGCCCTCGGTTTCACTCGTTAAAGCCGAAATTCTAACTTTCAATTTCCCAGGATTGGCCAGTTTCTTCCATGGGTGGTCCAGTTTTTTTTTTTTCCGTCTGGAAGAAATACCTTTCTTCCATTTCTTCCGGAAGAAACAAACAATTAGTAATAAACTAGACTACTTGTCCTTGAAGCTATACTGAGTGCAAGAGTTTTTTTTTTTCATTTTTTGTGCGATTTTCTTACATTCATTAAAAATTAAGAAAGCGATTAGGTTTCACAATCGAAACCTGTTTTTTTTTTTTTTTTTTTTTTTTTTTACAGAATTCTGTGCAGCAATGTAATCAATGGTGGTTAATACTTGCTAAGAGTGTGGTTTTTTACTGCGTAAGTTGTCATTCAAATGCTCTGAAAAAAAACATACAAAAAACTTAAACAACTTTTTATTACAGCCGCAGCTGTTGGGTCATTTTTCCAGTGGCCTTTCTTTTAGTGTTTCGTCCATATTTTCTAAACTTTCCGGTTTCTACCGATTTTTTCCACACAATTTAGAATTAATATTGTCATTTTAAGAACTGTATAAGAGGGACTTTGTCAGTGGCTAATTTAAAGGATCCCACTGAGACCGCACCAACAGCAACACCAGGAAGCGAGTTCCAAGGTGCTACCACCTTCATCGCAAAAGTATTTTGTCTACACTCTAGTCTCGATGTCTGGACTCGTAGCTTGAGTGGATGACGACGAGTTGATGGGTTGTTATGGCTGCTCGTAGGCCAGGTGAGCCCCCTAGAGGTCAGCATGGCCCCGTAGCATTACGTACGCTGCATGCCTGTACGGTATGTCACTGAATGAGGTGGAAACAAGAGTGTTGAAAACGTACAATGCACAAATAATGTTTCAAATGAGGAGGAAACAAGAGTTTTGAAAACGTACAATGCACAAATAATGTTTCAACAATGAAAAGACAATGTTGAAACGTTGTTGCGCATTTTATTAAAACCAGTTACCTGCCTACCTAAAACCAAGGAAAATTGGAAATTAAGCCAACAGCGAAAATCATACACAGGAAATAAAACCTAAAACCAGACAGGGTTCATTGTGGTAGATTGGGCACACCTTCTCAGGCTTAATAAAGACGCCCCCCGTCGCTGAATCCGGGGACTGTAGGGAAGCCAGTGAGCAGTCCCTGGATGCTACGATGGAAGCATGTAATTTTACTTGTCTTCTTAAAGGTGCCTGTTCGCCAATTCGATAGCGTTGCCCATATTCTAAACACAGCATCCACGTTCCAGATTCTCCGCCATCCAATAGGCTGATGTGGGTTTCGTAATCTCGATTTAGCTATGAAAATCGCAGCGGTGCTGCGAATAGTGTTGTTCTTTATTTTTTGTTATTATACCGCTATTTTCTTTATCTTGCTCGAAGATTCTACGGTGCTGCATATAGGAGCTGAAAAGGTGAAAAACCGCCTTTAACTGCAGCTTCCTTTCGCTTCGTCTCCCTCACTATGAGTCCACGTGAAATTAAAAATTGTACCACAGAAGAGAGACAACCCGTTATCCGCCAAACACATGGTCTGGTCTTTTCGGGTGGTAATCAAATAATGTAACGGTAATAAAAACCGAATAAAGCTCTGATGTTCTTTCTTTTTTCTGCGTAACCTTGTTGTTTTTATTATTATTATTATTTTTTTGTTTTGTTTTGTTTTTTCATATTTCTTAATTTCTGTACTATGCACTATGTTGCTGCCAGGAAAAGAAGTATGAAATGATGATTATAATATTTATTGACAATATCGTCGTCCGCTATTCCCCGCAGGCGGAGGAACATAATATCACGGAAGATAAAAAAAATGATGACGCGGCTGCCCCAAACCAGACCACTTTAATAATACGGTTTTGACTTTGGCAATAGCGCTCAAGGTTAGGACGCAAGTCGTAGACGTTTCTGTTGTTGTTGTTATTGTTGATGAAGTCGAGGAAAAGAGAAAGATACGCTTGTGTTAAGAAAAGAACTATTAGATAAGGGCCGGGCAAAGGAAGCTCACCAACCCCCCCCCCCCCCCCTTTCATTCGACCCCCGCACATTCCTTAAACTTAAAAAGATATAAAAACATTTCGTAACGAATACATTTACATTATACACAACCCGTTAGCAAATAAAGTGTAGGCTTCGTAAAGGCAAAAACCCGAACTAGGCACTCCCCCCCCCTCCGCCACCATGTTAATTTTTTCCACTTTTAAATGAAACTACTAAAAAATCATCAGTGTGGCGCTAACCCTACTTTGTAACAATGATTTGACAATAATGCAAATGACGTAATTCACCCAAACTAGATACAAAAACTTACTAGCTATTTAAGGGTCAGGGGCTGTTTTAAGACAAAATATTGGTGTGAGACTGAAATTAATGACTGTTTTTTTTTTTCAAAAACGTTGTCTGCATCACGTTTTCCGACTGAAATTCATTTTCCCGACTCACTCCCTTATTTTCAAACCTGCTGTGGCTAGAAAGGCACGTTAAGATGAAAATAATGGTTTCATAGAAGTACGAAAAACTAGGTCCTGCTTTACAAATTGATATAGCAAAAAGCAGAAAGCTAAAAAAGCACATTAGCAATTAAAAATATTAACAGAGTAGCCATCAAGTGCAGGTGATTTCTACTTTTGTCTTTCTACTCTGTTTATATTTTTAATTACTAATTGCAAGTTATTTTCTTTACCTGTATTCTGCAACATGACATAACTAGAAAACACTGTGACTCTGACTAAAAAAAGTAATTAAAAAAGTATAGGGAGGCGGAGAGGCCCACATAAATTTCTTGTAGAGGGAGCCAAAATATGTGTAGTTCAGACACTGCACCTTCTGCGCCTTTTGTCATCCTACAACTCCGGTCCTCAAACCTGGCCCACACGTTTATTTGTCCGTTGGTCTGTCATTCTGTTCGTGAGCGGAAAAAAGTTTCGGAAAAGAAGCTTGGGAAAAACAGCAGAAGGAAACAAACAGCCGCGAAAAAAGCCGAATTGTTTTGTAGATTTTTCTTTTTTTTTTTTCCTGCTGTTGGTTTTGTTGTAGGTTAGGTTAAATGCCTTGGCTCGAATTCCACCAGGCAGGCAAAGGACGTTTCATCAGGAAACTTATTTTTTCTGGGCATTTTTTTACTGCGGTTTTATTTTCCTTCGTGTATTTTTCCAGTTTTTTTCCTTAGAGTTGTTACGGGTCATGGGTCACCGAGTCATTTGGGTCACTTGGGTCACTCTTTTGTGGTGGGTCATCGGGTCAAAGAGCTAGACCCGGTGTTGGCCCGGTGATCTGGTGAACCGGATTGACCAGCCAATCCGCCATGCCACTTTCTCTTACCGCTTAGCCACCTTGATGTAAACATGGATTCTTCCTTTTCTGGTGACATAATTGAAGGGTAGCCGAACTCCGCGAAACCACGTGAGTTAGCATGAATTATACATCGTTCGTAACTGAGCAATCTAGCGTGCTGACTTTTGGAAATATACCCATGAGTATAGGTGGTAGAATTACAGGGCACTTTTTTAAATTTTCATTGCCACTACAAAGCATAAAAAATCCCTTCCCCTTACATTAGCAGTCATCATGAAAATATAACCACTGCATACCTGGGTTACATACACTACGACTCAAAAGTGTAACTGAGTATACACTCTTTGTGTAGTTCCACTACGACTGTAAGCCAGTTGCGTGAACACACCCCCGAGAGGGCAGGGGCAACATTTTAGTAAAAGGGTACAGAATTCCTACAGACTTTTTTCCCTATATTTTTTACCCTTTCTTAGCCTTTCTTGCCCTTTTCAGGGCTTTTTTGCCCTTTTGGGGCTTTTCTTAGGCTTTCAATGAACATTTTTTCCTATGGGTTTTTGTTTTGTTTATCTTTTTACCCTTTCATAGCCTTTTTTGCCATTTTCAGATATTTTTTGCCCTTTTGGGGCTTTTATTTAGGCTTTCAATAGACATTTTTTCCTAAGGACTTTTTTTCCTTTTTTTCAGGCCTTTACAGGCTTTTAGGCTCTTAGGCTCTTTCTAGGCACCGCTGCACCAGCCAATGGTGGAACAAAAAGGCTATTTTTTTTCCAAAAAGGGCAAGGTCCGAAAAGGGCAGGGGCACTCCCCTCCTTGTCCCCCTCCTGCACGCCACTGCCGTAAGCCATATTATAGTTTAACTTATTTTCCTATGAAGTTTGTAAGTGGTTATTATTCACCTTCAACTCATTGGGTCAATTTCGGGTCATGCCGGGTAACCGCGTAGGGATGCTAACGAAGTAAAGGATTAGTTTTAAGACAAGGCTCAATTACAATTTACTTCTTGCTGTATAGCTAGGGGACTGTACACATACCATTACATATTAGGCAACAGCCAGAATTTATCCTTCTGACTCACCCTTGTAGACTCCAGGGATCTAACCTTTCAGTTCGATCCCCAATACCATCTAGCTCGATCTCCTTGATCCAGCAGCTTTTATACCTGCGAGAACAATGGGCTCTTGCCTTAGGCTACTGGCGAACATATACAATCCGGTTCCAACTGGGTGTGCAGTGGACCCGTGTCGCCACCTGGCTGGTGGCACCTGTCCAATTCCTGAGTCAGCACTAATTGGAAGGTGGCAGGCAGCCATGTTTGAGGCAACGTGCACTAGGAATTGTTAAGTTGCGCGTTGTCGTACATTTAAGCCGGTACATTCGGGTCACAGGGTCTGGAAAATGCCGGGTTACCGAGTCAAAAAAAGTGACCCGTACGAACTCTGTTTTCCTTCGGCTGCCTTTTCCAGGTTTTTGTCCAAACGATTAATCCAAACGATTTCTTTCAAACCGCTTATCAGCTTTTTCCTCCATGATCAGCCCAGGATCAAACTAGGTAAGTACTTAGGTCAACATGGGAGCTGCTGAAATTCTTATATAATACGTCACCATGCTAATCAGCTAGCGGCTAGGGGGTCTGACAAAGGCTTAACATGTGTGCTTGTTTTACTGACTTACCTTTGATTTACTGGCATACTTTGATTTACTGATTTACCTTGATTTACTGATTTATCCTTGATTTACTGTTTTCTTTTGATTAACTGATTTATCGTTGATTTACTGATTTATAAAGATATCTTGATGTAGGATGACTCACTGATTTACACGATTTACTGACTTACCAGTGATTTACTGATTTGCTTCTGATTACAATAATTTCTTGATTAGAATGATGTACTGATTTACAGTGATCTATAGTGATTTACTATTGATTTACCCTTAATTTACTGGTTTGCCAATGACTTACTGATTTGCTTCTGATCTACTGATTTAAAGTGATTTACTAATTTGCCAATGATTTACCCCCATAAATCATACGGTGTCATGATTTACATGCTTATCGAACCCCTCGGCTAGCGGCACAGGCATGGAGTGGCATTCATTTGGAGTTCAGTTTCGGTTTCGGTTATGAGACACATAAACTGTGCGTAAAGTCGACTTTTACCTGCGCATATCTAGTACAGTACGCCAGGCGTCAAGCATAAATACAACTTACGTAAGATTTAGAAAACGGCTTAACATCCCTTCCGCGCCAACTGGTTTTGGCAGGATCGCCGATTTCAGTTAACTGCAGCGCTGTGACGAAATTACGTTACACTGTACTTCGGTAATTATGCTACGGAATGGAAGCCGAGCGCATTATTTATAATCTGTGTAACCCGTGTGCGCAGATTACGACTGCGTATTCTTTGTTTACAGTTTTACCGTGAACGCGTAAATATTCTCCTTTTCTCTCTCCTTCTTGTCCGGATGACGACGAGAGCTGCGCCACTGCTAGATACTTTAGGGTCGTCGTCTCGTTTAAACCTTTTCTTGCATAACCACTTCATTGCAGGAGTAGTCAAACGGGTACAGCTGCAAGGTGGGGTACAAATTAGTCGGGTAAAAACCACACTAAAAGGAGCAAAAACGCCCCAATCTCAAACAGTCTCCTCCATCTTGAAAAGTGGAGGAGGCTGTTTGACAGTGGGGCGTTTTTGCTCCTTTTTTTGTGTGATTTTTATTGTGAACAAGCCAGAAAATGTGGTATTGGCTGAAAATTAAAATTTGTGTCGTTCTATGTGACTTGCGAGTTATTGGTTAGAAGCGAGAGGATATCGATTTTTGACCCACGGCCTCGATATTGGACTAGCCGTTTCTCGTAGACGAGCGAATATCCCCGGTAAATCGGATAGACCTCACGGATATCTCTTACTTAACCTACGGAAATTTAGCGTGGCGTTGAGTTAGCGTGACGTCACAGCCGTGCTAAAATGTGGTTTATTCCACGTTTTCCGTTTTAAAACTTTTGTTATGTCATCGCTGTTCATACTAGATGTGAAGATAAGTTGTCATTCATCATGAGAGTCGAATATTGGTAATAAACAATCTGGAAACACGGATGATGCGATGGGGAAGAGAATGTTTGTTCTCACAAACAAAAAGCATAATTTTTCATAATAGACTAATACCATGGTCGACTAAGGTAAACATTTGCTCCACGATTCCCGGTAAACACATCTGGTCAGTCGCACACTACGCAATAAAATACCGTACATATGTATTTTTACGTGAAGTGTTCTAAGTGTTCAAGTAGTTTTCTTTATTTATTTTTTTTACTCCATCGTTACTTTGCGTATACGGAATAAAGACGGAATTTGTTGATTCTTTCATGGAACATGCTACCTGCAAACGAAATAAAACTAGCATGTTTAAAGTTGTGTTAGGGTTGTACTGATAACATAACACAGTCAGCGTTAGGCTTCTCTGCATAACCATTTACACTGTGCAGGAAAGCCAACTATGGCCGAATACTAATCATTTAAGTTAAAATCTGGATTGCAGAAATTATGGTACGTTTACCCATTATGGTACGTACTGAAATTATGGTACATTTATTTCTGCCTGAAATTATGGCACATTTTCGTACGTCTGGCAACAGTGGTGCTGGGGAGCACCGTGCGCCCTTCAGAGGTTGCAAATTCATGCAAGTTTCTAATTTATGATAGCTTTCAATGTGTAATCCATATTCAGAAAGTTAACAATGGAATGACCTCATCATATTCTCGAAGATTCGTGACTTTTTATTCGATAGTACTGACGCCATTGCATAGGACAGGGCCGTAGCTGCCGGGGGGGGGGGGGGGGGGGCCAGAAAGGCCGCCCCCCCCAGTCACCAGCAGAGGGGGCAGCAAAATCGTTTACCTAATCTTTAATAAAAAGAAATAATAATTCAAATTTCAACAGATCATGTATTACTTTCAAAATTATAGCTCAACTTAATTTCAAAAATTGAAATTATTCTGACAATAATTTTAAATACCACTGACTGGTCAAAATAAATTTCAGTTTATTTTACGATTATATAAGCTATGATATAAACAGCGCAGTGAGTGGTTTAAGCTCTTCCCGAGCTCTTCCACCATCATTGGGTAGTTTCCTGCATTACAAAGGAAAATTGGAAATTAAGCCAACAGCGAAAATCATACACAAGAAATAACGTGGTTTAGTAAGCCACCTTTATGCACTTACGTTTCGTCGGAGTGGCATATGACCCGGATTCGAACCAGCTACCCAGTTCGCCCCCAGATCACTTGCATAGCGCCTTAGTCGCTATGGCCACATCCTCAACTAGCATTTATGAAGATAACTCACTGAACCCGTTATTAAGGTCACAACCGTGACCAGGGCTCCATTCGACCGAAATTCACTCGGCCATAGAAATGGATAGGGAAGACAAATCATACACTCACAAGGCTCAATAAAGGAGAAATAAATAGACATAAATCGCTGGAAATAATACTAAAGAAAATTGGAAATGAAGCCAACAGCGAAAATCATACACAAGAAATAACGTAGTTGAGTAAGCCACCTTTATGCACTTACGTTTGAGGATGTGGCCAGTTGAGGATGTGGCCATAGCGACTAAGGCGCTATGCAAGTGATCTGGGGGCGAACTGGGTAGCTGGTTCGAATCCGGGTCATGCCACTTACTAAACTATGTGATTTCTTGTGTATGATTTTCGCTGTTGGCTTAATTTCCAATTTTCCTTAGTATTATTTCCAGCGATTTATGTCTATTTATTTCTGCATTACAAAGAGCATCAGTCGTCAACACCATGGCTGATTCCTCATGGACCAACCCAAGGCGTCTGGGTGAAGGTCATCCCCACTACCACATGGGATTTCATATCCCGCACGGCAAGGCTGCTGTCATAATGAAAAGAAAGCATGAATCTGGCGCCCAAAACCGAGCCCAAAAAAAAAAGGATGAAAGAAGATTTTTCTTAAATATTAACATGAACGCATCGTATTGCTAAATAAATTTCCCAAAAATATGTAAAAACAGTACTCTTCAGAAGCCAGATAAGGCAGTGATGAACAGTAAAATGCTTCAGCTTCCGGGGCTGGACCCTGCTGGGGGAGCTTACAACGCTCCCCTAGACCCCCTTGCTGGCTATGTTCGGCCCCTCCCACAATTTGTTTCTGGCTGCGTCACTGTAGACGGGGGCACCAAAATCAATTTGCTCCCCCCCCCCCAGTTAACATAACCTTGCTACGGCACTGGCATTGAACTAGGAACCATGAAGTCAGTACTCCACTCGTGTAAAAATGAATTTACACATTACTTAATAACGCAATGTACAATTTACAATAGACAGTACACAATATGCAGTGACACTTGAAACACGCGCGCAGCCTGCCAGCCGGAATAAGAGACCATCCTGCAAGTTCGGGAAGGGAAGCACGTGCTGGGGTAAAGAACATTTTTTTCCGTTTCATGTGTAATTCTGTTTTTTTTTTAGATGGTATTCATCACGTGAGATGGGCACATGTCAATTTGCAGCGCTACTCGAATTTCTGTTACTGAATTGCAGCAATTTTCGCTGCTGACTGAGTTGACGTAAAATATCCATCTGATGCGTGTTTTCCTTCTGTTACAAGTGTTGGCTCACCGAATGGTCTAGATAGCAATAAACAGCTTTCAATCAACCGCTGGGTGGTAGAGTTGACCTCGTTCGCCTGTCCCCCTCCCCCCCCCCCTCCCCCTCATTTTAAGAAGTGAATTTTTTGCCCTTTATCCATTACATGAATTAGTAATTTGGGTAGAAGGGTTCCTTCTACGCTAAATTTCAATAGGACGTTACTTAATGAACATTTAATTCTGTGTTTTATTCATAACTGTATTTTATTCATATTTTGTTTTAAATACTAGCTGAAGCCCGTAAGGTGTTTGCGTTACCGTTTGGAACATTTGAAAAGTTTGGTCTCTCATGTGTTTGGTACGGAAGGCGTGTATCCCGTCTATGTGGTTTTTCGAACACTGGCTAACAAACGCTGATTTTCGTTCGCTTCGCTCACTCAATCAGCGCCTCCCCTGACCCGAATTCTATAAAATTACATATGAATAAAGAAATGCACCTTCGTACACTAGCAAAGTCCAAACCTTTAGCCTGCCAGCTTGGTCATTTTTTTTCAGTTAACTGAGTTTCACTAATGCTTTCATTTTAATCGTCCACAACGACAGAACCTTTAGCAAGCAATTAATTCCTCATTCAGCGTGATGTGGCTTGGCCCGGCGTCATAGAGCATGATCCTGACCCGTCCCCCAGACTCCGTGCGTTCGCGAACGTTATGTTGCTTCAGACAAGTAAACACACTCACAGACATAGAGACACATTAATTTACCAAACTTAGTCGAGTATTTAGCCCCGCTCGTTTTGCTGGCTCGACCAACAATTTTCGTGTGAATATAGCTCCACACGGATTTCTGAGCAGTGCTCTACCTATCATTTTGCCTTAACCCCCCCCCCCCAACAAAAATTGTTTCATCACAAAGTCAACTGCACACGTCGTTTACTAAATTTCATTCGAATCGGTTATGTGCTTGACGCCGAGAAACAGACAGAGAGACAAACGGACAAACAGACAAAGCAAAAAACAAATTGTCCAGTTAAAACAAGACCCCTGTTGCTTCCACCACTCGGAAAATAAAACTAGAAACGGTCAAACGGATGTAAAAAAACGGAATTATAATGATCCACACGAAAAAATCAGTATCCTACTAAAAAAATGTAGGCTTAGACAGGCCTACAGGTTTATTTATATAAAGGTTTATAGGCATGCAGCTTGTACACGTTTCAGTAAGCATCAACATTTAAATAGGAAGGTCCACGGAGTGGCCATCCACAAGTCCTCCCAATTTCTTCTTTAGTAGGGTTTCTCAAATGTCGTCTTTCAGCCGCAGAACTCCACCCACACAACGCTCAGTATTGTAAGTGCATCGTCGATTTTTTTTTATGCAGTCTGCACTCGAAGTTAGTGTAGTCTGGATGAACAAATGTTACATCGTGCTGTATGGCTGTACAGGGAACAAATTTAAACCATGTAATTTTGAATTAATTCGAATTTAACCCTTTCGTGCATGATGCCGTCAGGGCGCATCGCATGTTTTGTGAAGGGCTTTACTCTGGTGACCCCGAGGAAAGCGAGTTGCAAGAGACCTGTGATCAGCAGCGTTCTCGTCTGCAAACCAAGTGAATGCCGGTTCCAATTCCGCGACTTGCCTCTTAAAAAATGTCAGCTGAAAGAATTCTTAACTGAAAGGGATGTAGGAATGCCGACTTGAATTTTGGTTTGCCATTCTTAGGAAATTGGTTTAGAGGCTATAAGCCGAAGACAGTGGATGCCTTTTTCCTCCGCCATCTTGTATTTTCGGAAAACTTTAATAGGGCCTTGCTTTGATCATTAAACCATGGTTCTATTGAAGGATGTCCAAGCTTTCAAGGTAATTATTCAGCTATCTAGTTACTGTCGTGGTATCTCATGATCATCGACTAAAGCAGTCGACAGGTCAACGCGTGAAATTTTTTCGTCTAGATCACCTCACACTGGTCTTCCCCAATTTGAATGACTGGACACCATTTCTCGGAAACTATTTCCGTCCCCTTTTCTCTCCCCCAACTGCCCGCCCTGGCCCTCAACAATAATAGCTGGTTAGTTATTCGCGTTTCAGGTGGTCTCAGGATAGTAGCTGAGAAATCCTATTTCTTCGTTTATACTAACCTATTTGAGTTTCAGTGAGGGAAGCCAGCCAACATCAACTGTCACCGGTTTGTGAGAAAATAACGGACGGCGAAGCCTTTTGCCAAGGAATGAAAATAACGTTCTCCGGCGTTTCATTCTGACACGGATTCGGATGAATGGATGGCGAAATGGTCATTCATCATAACGCAATTATTATTTCTTAGATTTCTGTTCGATAGTTTTCTTTCTTCTTTTTTTCTTTCTCTTCTTCTTGCTTTCTTTATTGAACCGCCTCATAAATTTCTTCAACTATTTACGTTTCGTCTTGCCTGTCGAATCTTATACAAGTTGAGTGTTATGTAATATTGACGTTGAAACGAGCCAACCTACTACGTAGTATGCTAGGTTCACGACAATTCGGTCCGGGAAATTCGGCCCCCGACAATTCGGTCCTGTAATTCAGTGGCGTAGCTAGCTTGGTGTGCGCCCCCCTGCGAAAGGTCAAAGTGTCCCCCCCCCAAATAATAAAAATTAAAAAAGAAATTTCATCACCAAACCAACACAACGACACAGCAAACGTTGCCCAATTCTGAAAATAAGGTAGTTTTCCAGTCGCACAGCCCAGAACTAGGCCAGCGTCAGCGAATCTTGGGGCGGGGAAAGAGTGGGGGGGGGGGGGGGGGGGAGAGTAAATCCCCCCCCCCCCCCCCCCCGGGGGCAACTGTAGTTTATTCTGTTAGCCTGCCAGCCTAGAGAGACGTGACGATATGTCTGCGACGGCGGAAACTTTCAGTTTTAATCTAATCAAAAAAAAATTGATTAAAAAAATCAGCAAGACGCGATGGCGCCCAACAATGCTCTGCGCCCTCCCGCCGCTGCGGGGGCTGCGGGGACTCACGCCACGCCACTGCTGTAATTAAAGATAGTGTGACAATTCCGCCCGGTATTAAATCAACTGAACAAAAAAATGGTTTCGCCGTTTAAAAAAAAAGCATCAGAGCTCGTAACCCCATGGAACTCACAGCTGTGAAGACACACAAATAAAAAAAAAACCGGTTGGAGTTCACTCGGACGAAACGAATTATAATTTGAACTCCAATTCCAGGGAACAAGGATTGTTTTTACTCATTGGTAATATCAGAAAGTGAACGCAGTTTGTGTTTGAAATGTGTCAAGTTTTTTGTTTGTTTGTTTCGTCTGTGTTCGTTGTTTCATATTTTCAGTCCGTTTCGTGTGAGTGCATTTTGTGCGTGGATTTATAATTTGTGAAACATGCAGACTCTTTCTTGATATGGAAGTTTGTTTTGTCTGTGTTTGTCGGCTTTTGTTTTAGTTCTATTTCGTGTAAGGGATTATGTGCTCATTTTATGTGGGTATTTTTATTTTCTTTCAGTTTTGTAGACGTTTTGTTGAGGTGTTAGTTCTGTTTCATAGAGTGTAACGGTTTGTATTCTGTATGTGTATTTTTAACCAGAATTGCCAGGCCAGCTAGCTGACCGTTTCATAAAAAAAAAAACAATGTGATCTTGAGCAAACGGGTCGTGTATGATGCACCATTCAGTCGGGCCTCAGATGGTTCGAGGAGCTTGATGATACTTTTAAAGGGCAATTACATCCATTTTGACATGCTTGTTTTACTTTTGGATCACTTACACAATAAATAAACACAAGAATTGCGGTAGGAATAGGGCAGTGACATGACGTAGTATTATTGTATATAACTGTATGGTTCGAGCCAGTAACTGGGTTAGCTGCAAGGGGCACTGGAGGGAGAAAAGACGGGCGTCTTACTGAAGACAATGCTGTTAAGAGTGGACTTCTAGGCCTATAACGCGCGATTTTTGTCGATTTGTTGGCAGTTGCTGACGTTTTTAAGCAAATGGAATCTTTATTTTCCAATTACAACCTAGCAGCATAAGTGATTCGAGAAAACAACGTTTTTTTTTAAGACTAACAAATCCGCTCTCAAAGCACTGCTTTGACTAGAAGTGCCGTTGTTTAACCCTTCATTTTAAGCTATAGTGCCCCTTGCTGCTCTCTCTTTTGTAGCCAATATGACGTCACATGACGCTGCTCTATACGTTACGTACGTCCGATACAACAATTTAATTACTGCATCACCAAAACACGATACGGAGACCGCCATTGTTTTGCTGGAACGCGCAGAAATTAATGCCGGCAGATAGTACTTATCAATTTCGACTCGCAGCCAACTGAGATAGCTGTGTTGGCTGTGAGTAGCTCAAGCGTCGAACGGCCTTAGTTGACCGACAGTAGTGGCCAGCTAAGACCGCCAGACGCTTGAACTACTCACAGCCAACAGAGCTATCTCAATCGGCTGCGAGTCGAAATTGATAAGCACCATCTGTTGGCATTAATTTCTGTGCGTTCCAGCAAAAGAATGGCGAGCTCCGTATCGGGTTTGGTGATGCAGTATTTAAATTGTTGTATCGGACGTACGTAACGTATTCTTACCACAATTCTTGTGTTTAGTTATTGTGTAAGTGATCCAAAAGTAAATCATGCATGCCAAAATGGATGTAATTGCCCTTTAAGTGTTTAGGTTTTGATAAGGTGAGGTCAACAAACTGTATTTATGTATGCCAGTGAAAAGCAGTGGTCTCATGTATGTCCATGACCTACCAGTATTTGCCAGAGGTAATGCGGCCCTAACCTACACCTTGGGCAAATACAATGTCAAGAATCTAAGCCCCTCAATATAGTGTATGTCTGCTTGTTTTTGGCCCAACGTCTATTCTTTTTCTCAAATTTCACATCGAGAAATTTCTTCATCAGAAATTTCTCGGCGTGAAATTTGAGAAGAAGAATAGACATTGGGCCATACAATAGTAGACACACACTATATTGAGGGACTTTGTAATGCATTTTGAACTAGGTGACTCGTACTACTGGATGCTGAAGTAGCACTGACATCCAATAGAAATGTTGGGACAGGGGTGGTAGATAGAACAATGTGCCAATTTCTCATTGAGCATGACAAGAACATGTCCGGACTTATTGTTTGCCATAATTGCCCTATCACAGTTTAACTCTTCCCCAGGACTATGCCATTGTCAGTTGTTACAACATGTGTGTTATTCTATGCATGCACAACCAAAAGTCTTGACCGATGACATGACTATGTCTCAGGACCTCCAGTACGTCCAGTACCTCCAGGACCTCCAGTTTTACAACTATAGCTCCTGGGTCACCGTTGTTGAAGACCCTACGGGCTGGTGTGGCTATGTGGCCGTTTTGTTCAATGTACCAATAACATGGCGTGTACCAATAACATGGCGTGTACCAATAACATGGCGTGTACAAAAGCAGAAATGCATTGGACCACGGAAGCAGAATTCGTGGGACTCTCATCATAAGTGGTCAAAGTGTGGTAGTTAAGTGCAATGAGTTGAAGCGGTTGGAGTTAAAACCTCCTGCCCTAGTGGACTGCAATAGTGGGGTGGCGATTGCTTTTGCAAAGAACACTCAGGATCACATACAAAGTAAACATGTAGATATTAGCAAGAATATATAAATTCTTGATACTAAGTACAAGTTCGTGCGAGAAGCTGTGAATGGTGAAGTGTGCGTACTGTGTTCCTACCGAAGCTTGCATCACTGATATTTTCATCAAGCCACTGCCACGCACTGCATTTGAAAGACTAAGAGCGACGTTAGTGGACTGGTTGTGAAAACTTTGATTTGAATTTTTTTGCTTTGCATTTTTAAAATTTTTTTTATTATGTCTAAGAGGTTGTTGGAATGAGACTGATGTTTTTACTCATTGGTAATGTCAGAAAGTGAATGCAGTTTGTGTTTGAAATGTGTCAAGTTTTTTTTTGTTGTTGTTTCGTCTGTGTACGTTGTTTCATTCTTTCAGTCCGTTTCGTGTGAGTGCATTTTTTGCGTGGATTTATAATTTGTAAAACATGCAGACTCTTTATTTTACACCTTATTTCCATTCCACCTTATTCCATCCCTTATTTCGTGTAAGGGATTATGTGCTCATTTTATGTGGGTTTTTTTTCTTTCAATTTTGGTGATAGTGTTATTACATTTAGTTGGTTTTAACCTCATTTTAATGAAGCTCATATCTCACCCAGCTTTAGGAGGACTAAACTAGCCTGTATCTCAGATGGCATTGTGTGAGAATAAAAAGTGCTCCTTCCTATACAGGAGAATGGTCTTACTTCCCGTTAAAAGTTGGAGGTGCACGACGTGTGATAACTAAGACGGATGACACACCAAATGTTTCATGCAAGTTGTTGTGCATAATTTGTGCTTTACTTTTATTATGTGAACAGTCAAGCATATTGGAAGTGAAGAAATAATCCATATAAATCAATGAATAAACTGATAAATGGATTGAACTCAATACAGTGTCCAGCAGTACTTATTATATGGAGCGAGGCATTTGAACACTTAGGCCTAACTTCAGATGTCTAACATTTTTCTTCATTCAAATCAACAGTCCTAATTTGTATATTGCATTTTCATTGGCAAGTAGTCTATACCAAGGACAGTTGCAAGCCTTTCTCTGTCAACAGCACCAAAACCTGACTTCCACTCAACTGATGCACGAAAGCAGGAATTTCACGAAAACAGTGAGGAAAAAAAACCCAGAGTTTGATAAACCACTTGCCAGTTCATCTGGCACAGCTGAAACATTTACAAGGCAGTGTTCAGCTTGCTCAAGCTAGTCCTGCTTTGTGCTTATTAAAGTACTGAGTATGTGCATGGTGGTCGGTGGATAACGTTACGTGAAACGGCAATGGCTAGGCCTGTGTGGTAATGCCCAGGCTCATGCGTCACTAATGGTTGGTCCTCAACAACCACTAACTAATTGTACATATGGGATAGTTTCTCAGGGTTTTTCTGCGTCATCTTTCGAACCAGATCTGGCTGTTGACTACCATACCCTGCAGACAAAAAAGGCTGAAAACGGCCGTCAAGGTCAAACCTGATGCGCATGGTGGCCTGTGTAGAAGGCTTGGCTTAATGCACCACTAACGAGGTGCATGACCCACCAACGTATAGCTTAGGCGTCTGTTCAGGGCATTCATAAGAGCTCAGAACGATGTAAAAACCTCTAACTGTAGAGATTGAGAACTCTGACAAAGTCCGACCAGTTGAACAGCAGATTGCTATGGGACCAAACTAAACATTTTGTCTTTCTTTCTGTGGCCGTCACAAATAAATCACCGAAGTTTAGAGCAAATCGTGTCATCAGTCGTAGTAGACCTTCTGCCTTACGCTAGAATTACTCTTTGACTCTTTAGCCAACTTGTGCATCTCAACAAAATGCCATATGATCTCCATCTGAACATCGTCCAAATCACGTGTGCTTTCAGGAAGTGGCCAGCAGTTAGCTGCACCACCTCACCCCACAGATAAGTCGTATTCTTTTCTACGTTAACTTCACTCGGGGTGAATTTTGAACTTTGACCACGCATTGCAAAGGAAAACTCCTCTAAATGAAGATCCCATTCATGGTAAGCAGCTACAAAACAATGTAACACGTAATTTATTACCTTGTTATGGCATTTATCAAAGTAAGCCTGGGCATGGCAAGGGGTTCCACAATCTTGTTTTTTTGTGTGCAGAGTTTGTCATATTTTTGCCAGACCATGCCAGATTTTTACAATGAAACATGGCCGGTTGTCTGAGGAGCTGCTGGGTAACTCGCTTTCAAGGAGCATTAGGAGGATTTATCATCTTAAGGAGTACGCTGACTTAGAGGTGGCAGGCTTCCATGTCTGACACGTCTCACATTTTGCGAACAAACTCTACGATATCTCTCCTCATGCCTATCCAACCCACCAACTCTCTGATATTTGTAAGCTCCATAGTTCCCTTCGATGGTGAGTAATGGATTGCAGTGTTTTTGGCAAGTACGCTTTATTAAACGTATTTCCCACGGCAGCACCATGCATGCTTCGTGGAACATAGGCATTAACACAAAATCCCCATTTTGCAAACAGAGGATTCCTGGAACAGGGGCTTTTTCCATCAACAGCTGCTTATCTGGCAGCTACATTGCCAACTTTGGCAAGCTCACGTAATTACCATTTGTCATTAACCTGCACTTTCCAGGTTTCATCCTATGATGGGAATCCAGTCGGTATCTCAGTAACCTTTGAATGTTACACCTTACGATCTACTTGTAAAATTGGCGGTTGGTCCTCATACATCCTAGAAAATGCATTTGCCACCGTGTTATTAGCTTATTTTTGCATTTTGTTACAAAATCCTTTCCCTGGAGCTCCAGGATCCGATTTGCTAACCGTCCAGACAGCTATTTCACCGACTTGAGGAAAGTTAGCGCAGAATGGTTAGTTTTGAGCGTTAATGACGTTTATTTCAATGTGCGAATTTTTGCACATGATAAGCAACAGCACCAATCTCAAGCTTAGAAACACTGTAATGATATTCACAGTGGGACAGTCTGTGTCCTGCAAATGCCACAAGGGCAAGTCCACGTCCTTCGATGTGATGCAGCAGAAACCGGATATTGACACATCCATGGATACCACGAACCTCTTTTGCAGGGCTGATAGGTCTGAAACACAGTTTATTAAACTGTCTTTTACCTACTGAACTGTGTCTGAGTGTTTTCCTACAACCAAATCGCATCTCACTTTAAAGTGCATACAGAAGAACTGCCCTTACGTTGGAGTTTCATATGAAAGAGCAGTGAAAGCCCATCATCCCTAGAAATGTATGTAAACTTTTTACATTTTGAATCTCAGGAAAGTCCTTTTATCACCTGTACTTTTCAGATATAGGAGATAACTTGCTGGGAACGTATTACATGCCCCAGATAGTTGACTTCCTTATCGGAAAAGTGTACTTTTTCAGGTTCACAGTTAGACCTGCTTTTCCTGGTCTAGTGAGAACGTCTGAAATAAAATTCAGATGATCGGAAAATGTAGATGAGTAGATTGTGCAATCCTCCACATAAATCATCACGTGACTGTACAGTGTACAATACATCGCCTAAGGGTACATCCATAAGGGGTGCAATGGATGCTGGTTCACTCCCGTATGGCATACGTGCAAATTGCCGTGAACCCATATGGCAACGAAAACTGGTGTACTTCTTGCTATTGACCGCCATTCCAATTTGCAAGAATCCTGATTTCATTTCCAGTCTGGTGAACCGTTTTACGTTACCAAGCACAGGAAATACTTGGGTGGCACTGCTTGTAGGTTGGCTCTCTGGTCATTCAAGTTTAAAAGACAGTAGTCGAGGAGATTCTTTTGTCCATTCATCACGTTTTAGAGGCAAAATAGGGGCCGCCTGCCTCGGGCTTACTGCTGAGCATTCAATGATACCCTCCTGAATCCATTCACGCATTTGGGCCTCAATTATTATTCTAGTCACCTTGATGATAGGTCTATGAAGTTAGCTTACTGGGTGCATATACGGTTCGACTTCTATCCTATGCTCGCATTAGTGTGTGTTGCCACTTTTGAATGTCAACAAATGACGAAACTTCTGTAAACATTTCCTTAACAATCTGTCTTGCGAACTGCTACCATGCACTTGCTCAACTTTTTCATTAAGCAAAGCATCATCTGCTGCCCGATGCTGACTATCAGCACTTGACTCGAACTGCTCAGCATTTTAAGTTTTTACCTGCCTGCATTTTACAAAAGGAATCGTTTCTAGCTCTTCTGGGTCCATCCACCAGCCATATTGTTGAGTATTGGGAACTAAGCCTGTTTTAATATCTCGACCCAGAACCACACTATGTGCAGCATTCTCAAAGATTAAAAATGTCTTCTGAATAGCGTGACAACCGGGCCGCCTCACTGTCACCCGCTAGCAACCATCACCTGGGATTTTTTCAGTGGCAAAGCTGAAATTCACGTGTGCGCCACGTCGCCACTTCACGCCTATTGTCTGTAAAGCTTGTGCTGTGTCGCCATTAACGATTGAGTACCTGACTTCAGTAGCGATTAATCCTAAGCAGAGCTGCTCAGCTAGTTGAATGTTTATTTAAGATTCCGGTTGTATCTTCGTTTTATTTTGTCTAGGTTGTCAAAAAGTTTGATGTTTGGTGCAAAGACACTTTAGCATGCCTTCTATAGTCCAGTCTTAACTCGCCAATCAATTTTTTTAGGGTTGCAACCTTGTTTGACAACCAGGTTAACAACAGTTTCCCCCATTTTTGGCTTCTAGGGACACTTCATGGCCATATGTACCTGTTTTTAGGAGTTCCAACATTCTTCAGAAATAGGATGCTTCACTCTTTCTGTTGTTTGTTGATCCTCCTTTACAATACTTACCTTTTGAACAAAGACCGTTTTTTGCATCGATAAATTGTACTTTGGGTTTAGAAGTGGAAGGCTTTGAATATCTTCCAGCTAGATAGATAGTCACAAGTATCTAAACTAGCCATGCTTACAGATTTCACTTTGTTTGCGTAGTTGGCACATTTTTACGAAGGCTGGGGTGGAGGAGGATGGCCTGCCTCTTTCCAAATAAGCCTGTGGGGACATGGTTTGGCATTTTCCTGACCGTTTTGATCCATCTCTCCCCTCTTTATCAGAGAAGGAAAAATTAATCGGCGAAGTCAGAAATAAAATTTTAATTTCCCTGTTATTCTAGTAGCAATCTCTGATTCCAATTTATAATTTTTTTATTTCCATTTCCTTGTAATAATAGCTAAGTTAGACGAGCATGACATGCTTACGACTACTATGCTTTTATGCAAATGCCAACAGTGGTGTAGGGGAGGACAGGGTAGGAGTGTCCTCGCCGGTACCAGGACACAGGCAATGTGCAGATGTGATTAGCATTGCACAGTTCCCGCGCCCAGCAACAGCATAATGGGCTGGCTATGGTTAGCAGCAGCTACGCCGTTATCTGTCACATGTTACGGGCACGTTACAATATTAGACAACGAGTTTACACAAACGATTACAAGAAGACCAGTTGTAACATCGCGTAAATTACTTTTCCCCTCCTCAGTGTTTAATTGTCACGTTTATTTAACGTTTTATCGTCCTTCTGTTTTTCTAAGCTATCAACCAGCTCGGGGGCTGATAAGTCTGCTACTTACCCCTTATCAGTTTATTTATGTAATCATCGGTTTAACGTTTAGCACAAGTGCCAAATCCGCGTCGACTGATAACTACCGATTGCATTGTACCACAATAAGGGTGCCCGCGCACTAGACAGCTATTATGCCAAAAAAACTTGGCGGCGTACACCGTGACCACGTAAAGCGGTCAGGTCATGTCAGCCATTTTCCCTCGATTGATCTCGATCACGGGGTGTAAAATGGACACGGATCAAGTAGCAGCAATTTGGTACTGAATGAGAAAAATGCATAAAAAAAAAGAGATTCTGGCTGCTTCCTTTATACAAACGTGCGATAAGAAAGATTTGTTTGCAATGTTTTATCAAGATTTATATTCTAGCAATATTTTATCAAGGGCAACCTGAAGAAGGGATTTTCAATTACACAGTGATGTCTGTAAAGTCTTTTAATGAGGAGTTCAGTGTCAAAGCCCTGAGATTTTTCCATAGTGAATTAAAGAAAAAAATATACATAACAGAATGGGAAAAAACCATCACACACACAAACAACACTACCAAGCTGATTACGAGTGATGCCTGCAGACGTTTGGCCGCTCTTGCTTCAGCTGCGAGTGTCCTTCGTGCTATTGAATATTGTGTAAATATCCTGTCTCCAAAACCGCCTGCACTCAGCCTGAGATCCCAAGTGTGCAGTGTTACATGAACCGTAAACATTCTCATTGGCCACGGCAACCCGGCTGCATGGTCTGGCCGCATAGTGCACGGGTGCCCTAAGTCAGCAGGGCAAAACTTTACAAGGAGCTGAACCCTAATTCTGTAAGGTGTTTGGGGAAGGGCCGAAATCTCCGGTTTATGAGTATTCCTCTAGCTGGCGTGTACGAGTCAGGATTCATGTAGATATATAACCTACAATTTTAATGGCATTTTATTGGGTTTTTTCCTTTCTATAATATTTGTAGGGATCTATCCCCCTCTAGATTAAATGCTGGTTTAAGTCTGTCGTTGAGATGGGGATTGGCGAAAGGAAGAGGCTACGTATTGATTTCTGCAGAAAAAAAAAACATCTATAGCATGCTGAGAAGAAAATTGTCCCGGGTTAAAGCACCAGACAGGCCCCCATTTATAGGTGTAATACCCCCAAAAAAGCTTTGCTTTATTTACTAAGCAATCTTCACAGAATGTCTGTGGGGGTGGAATTGTGCTTACACATACAAGGTTCGAACCCACGACTAAGGTCAAAGGGTGTGTCTTAAAGCAGCTTGAGGAGGAAGTGAGCAGTTTAAACTCCAAGAACTTGGAGCTTCTATTAGTAAAACTATCTAAAACATCTCTTTCTACTGACAGAATCAGTAAACCCTTCAGCCATTCGGCCATGATCTCACACGATTTTTTAAACAATTCATAGGCGACTTAATGTCCTTTTAACCGAGCAGTTGGGCATCGCCAGTCTCATTGGGATTCTGTAAAAAACCGTAAAGTTTGGAAAGCTTGTCATTTGTTGAGACAGCCTCATTTCAGAAACCCATTGGTAAAATCGATGAGCACAGCACCAGACGTCAAGTGCTTGACCACTCGTTTCTTGCACTTTGGTCTTCAAATTCGTCCTGCTGGGGAAGTAATCGTCGTGTTGTCACTATTGCACAACTAAAATTCTACATACCGAAGAAGACCAACATTTGCTCCATTTTATTAGTGCCATGGCTCGAATCTAGTTAATCTACTAACACTCAAACATGATTTAATATTTCTTGTTGCATTACAGTCATAAAATACTACTAACAAGACACGTGACGTTGCGATAACTAAGAAAATTCAGCGTCATTTTCTTCTTATCCAACCTACAAGGCTTCTATTCTATCCCTGTACGCCTTATGCCATCGGGATTATATTTTCCAATGACATAAAGCAATTACACCAATTTACCTTTAGTGCAGTCAGATCGCTGAAAAACTAACACATCACCTGTCAAAATTTGCAACAGTCTGAGATATCAGAAACCGGTCGTATATGTGACACCAAAGTATTTTGCAACTGAGATATGGACGGTGTGATCTAATCTATGTTGTTTACCTGTTAGTAACGGGCCGTTACCCGTTTGATTCATGCTATTTCACAGTTCACGCGTCCCTTGCACCATTGGCCCACGTTTCAAATCTTATTGATAATGTTGAAGTTCCTCTTTAAATACAATTATCGAGTCCTAACTAAGTTTGATAACAATTTGATTTCCGTGTGCCAACTGACTTAAATTCCCGTTGAGTTTATTTTAGAGAGAAAGACAGCGGGGGAAGCAGTTAGCGATAATCCGATAACCTTTAATTAACCTCGGAGGAAGTTACAGCCCCTACCTCCCCCAACGGCCAAGGAAGCATTGTGCTTCACGAAACCCACCGATGGGCACCCCTGCAAGGCTTAGACTGGCTTATAAGGGCTGAAGTTCAGACGATGTCTCCACGTGAAGCCTGACCACGTGAGCTGACTGTCGACTCTTTGAGGGACTGTTTCAGCTTCGCTTCCTTTCGCTTCATCAGAGACGACCCTCAATTAGTCCATGAGCGATAAGAAAACTGGAATGAGCCAACACCCTCTTTGTTCTCGGCATGCACTTAGCATGTTCTTTGAGAATTGCCTCACAATAATGGGCTACTACACGATGGATTAACCCGCAACTTCAGAGAATGTAGTGAGTGAAATAATAATAATAATTAAGGCCGCCACCATTAAATGTTGACATATAGGAGCGGAGCGTGAGATTATATCTGAGGAGGGTAATGGCAGTTTTCCCCGAGGTGGGGGGGGGGGGGGACTGGGGCAGTTGCACCTACATTGTTGATCCTCCATACTCTCCGTCCCCTTGTTTGTTTCTCCTTCCTCTCCCTCCCTTTTGACTTTTGTACATAATCCTCGACAATTTTTTTACCCGCATTTGGACCTCGTCACCAGCATTTCGAAGGAATCTGGTGGTGAGTGAAGCTAACAAATTTGGCGGCTAGCATGGAGTTTCAGAGGCCGGAGCGAAACCCCTGCCCAACTTTAGCATTTGCTCGGCCAAATAAGTGCTCTCCCAAGTTTATTTAATTTTTTTTTTTTAGGTTGCTGACGTTAGGTTTCATCAGGATAAGAAATCTGCCACTATAAAACTCCTTATCAGCTTGTACAAGCATCAAGTTAACGTTTACAATAAGTGTCAGATCCGTCGTTGCAGATAGCCTACTGTATACTCCGCTGGAGTGGGCAAACAAAGTTTGCTGGAGCCCTCGGTGGCACCACTCTAGTTAGCACCCATTTAAAACAGCATTAACCTAAATAGCATCCCAAAAAGGGTACTGCTGCTTTAACAATTAATCTGCATTACTTAACGCTTTACTGTTTGTTGCAATAAAATAACCATAAAGTGCACAAAATTTTACATTATAAACCAAAGTCTCATAGCAGAAAGGAAGCAACCGCAACGACCCCTGGAAGGGGAACGATGAAAACGTGCGAGTGTGTCAATTATTTGGCTTGAAGTTGAAACTGGGACGTTGTTGCCTCGAATAACAATTTGCTCTAACAATTATCCTTCTAACTAAACACCATGGTAATCTCAAGGGCAAGTATTACATAACGTCATGCACACTTCTTTTTCACACGGTACGCATCGCTTAAGCCACAGCGAAAGACTGGGAGTGGGGGGGGGGGAGGGGGAAGTGAGCTGTTACCATTAAGCATATGATTACGCATTAACTGAACCTAGAAGAGAACAAACAAACAAGCACGGGAGCCGGGTACGTGTTCAACTACGTATAGCAAACAGGAGAAAGGGAAGGAAACCAAGTGGAGAGGGAGAGGACGACGGGATAAAAGGAGGAGGGCAGAGGGGAGGGAGAGGATTGACGGAAAGGGGGAGTGTTACACAAACAAAAATCGACTGTTTCAGTGAACGATCAGGCAGCACCGAGCAAATACTGGGAAACAACCACGGGTCAATACGATGCTAGTCGTAATATAAAAGCAATGTTTCGGAGCCCGCATTGGGACCGTTATGGAGCAAGTATGTAAGCAATGGGTTTTCGTCAGCAAAATTTCGACACTAAGAATTACAAAAAAATCCAAAACTGGATTCAAATATGTCATTGCACCCTAGACAAAACTCATTGTAGAAATTAAGATGTGTACCCTAAGGGGGGTTGGGGAAGGGAGAAGGGGGAAGAAAGGGGAAAGAGGCTCCTGGGCCCCGGATGCGAAGTTATAGTATTCATGAGGCAAGGTTACCGATCAGGCTACTAACAATGAATAATAAAAGTAGATACACATTTACACATACCATGTTCCTATTTTCGTGCATCTTGCGCGAATATACCTTTCGCAACATTTAAGCACGTTTGAGTGTATGTAGCAAAACCGTTTCGTACCTGGGAAAAAAACAACGAAAATAAAAGAGTTTGCAACATTTACGTACGTCTGACCTAATGTTGCAAAACTGAGGCATACAGGAAAACCAACATACGGAGGCAGGCACCTTTAATTCATTTTTTGCTAAAATTTAGCCTAGTTTGACCCCCACAAAATTTTCAACTTGATACGAAAATGTTTAGTCGTTTGTAGGGATGATGGGGGGGGGAGGGGGTTGTTTCACATGTATTGACGCAGTCCAATTGCTTTAATTTTTACTTGGTAATGGTCCTAATGCGGGGTTCGAAATGTTGTGTTTAATTATCTCACTTAGCAGCTGTCTGTGATCAATTTTGACAAAATTGTGAACCCCAGTAGTTAGGGCTTAGACCAAGAATTGACCCTATGAATTCTTGCTTAGACGAATAATATTCCCTAAGATTGGTAAGTTGGGTTATAGTTTCATAGGGTACTACATGTTCGAATTTCAGGGTAGTAGGTAAAAATACTTCCGGAAATAATACTTCCGGAAAAAACACCCTGGAAAAATACCCCCGGAAAAAATAGCCGTGTAGAAAATACCTCGAACTTTGCATACTCGAGCACGGCCAATAATCGCAGCCGTGGGTTAAAAATCGATAACCGCTCGATTTTTACCGATAACTATTACTTAAAATATTATTTGAATCTTTATCTAGTGACGAAAGTCAACGATGTAAATTTGTTTAAGCTGATCACTGTCTGGTTAACGTCTTTTTCATGACTTGACAGTCAGGCTGGTCGATTTACGATTATTAATGTATCCATTGCTATGTAACCTGGGGCTGGCGGCGGGGCGAGATGAGGCTTAATGGCGCGACGACAGCTTGGTCACCTGGGGCCAATTCACAAGATTTACAGTAGCCATCCAATGTACTCATGACGATTGAAACATGTGCATAGCCAGCCAGCCAAACTGACACTTATTGCACTTAAACAAACGGAAATAAGCTGTAAATTTTAGTATTACGCGAAGAAAAACAGCAAAGCCAACATTGTGAATTTTTAGCCAGAATTGGTCTCAATCATTTTTAACTGTTCACAATGTTGGATACTTGATGGTTCATCATTTAATACTTATTACAATATGCATAGGTAACCTCATTGATTTTACAGTATGATCTCGCTTTGAATTATCGCTGCTAGAAGGTAGAAATAATTTGAAACTTAAACATGAATATGATAGCAACGAAAACAGTCAGTAATGAGGGTTCAGATGTGACTGGGGAAATAGGAAGTTTTATTAGTCAAAAATAACAATAAAAAAGTCTTCATATTTTTGGCTTTTTTGGCTACAGTCGGAAAGGTACTTCCACTTTCCCCATCCCCTAATATTTCGTCTTTGGTATGCCCCCTGAGATCGAGACATAAGTGCGCCCTTTTATATGGCCGTGACCATGCGTGGCGATGTTTACCGGCAACCATTTTGACCAGGATTAATGCAATCTTTTGTCGTAAATTACAATCAGAGGTTAGCAACTGAGATTTAACACTATCTCCAATGTTATATCCTTCTTCCATGATCTCGTTCCGTTCTGCACAGTTGAGTGTGCGGTAAAAAGGCCATGGAAAAAAAAACCCAGGAAAAATACGCCATGAAATAAGCTTGGGGAAAAAAAAAGCCGAAGGAAACAGTTGCTTTGTCGTTTTAAAAATTGTTCTCTGCTCTTGTTATCCCCAGATCTTTTTATGCAGACCTTATTTCCTCCCGGACCTTTTTATGCACACTTTTTCCCCCCAAACCTTTTTTTTTTTAGAAGTCCACCGAGGTCAGTGAGGGTTAGTGGGAGGGGGCGAGGGATAATCGTCTAACTGGAAAATCGCATAATTGGAAGAACGTATAACGGAAAACAGTATAACGGAATATCATCTAACAGGAAATTCGTATAATGGAAAAGCGTCTAACTGGAAATTCGTATAATGGAAAATCGTCTAATATCCCTGCCTCGCTCGCGCTGCCGCGCTCGTTGCGGCTATACATATAACATCAGAAACCGCAGTTAGACGTTAATCCAGTTAGACGTTTATCCACTATACAATTATCAATTATACGATATTCCGTTTAGATGCTTTTCCAGATTTTTTATTTAGGCAGATTTTAGACAATTATCCCATTAGACGATTTTCCAGTTAGACGTTCGTCCGACGCCCCAGTGGGGGAGGACAGGGAGACAAATGACACAAACGACTAGACCATTTACCAACAAAAGCAAAGTAACAGGCATAAATCTGAAACAAGGTAGGAACAAGAAAGGCAGAGGGGAGAGTTGCATTTATTTGCCTTAATTCGTTGCATGACGTGGGAGAGATTGTGGGGTGTTCGGCGCTATAATTCTACAAATAAGCTTCGGAAAACCGTGATTAAATCTTGAAGGTATCTTAAAGGTACATTCCTCCCGGTTGGCTTTCCTGCAAGGCTCCGTTTTGCAACATTAGGTCAGACGTGTAAATGTTGCAAAGGCATTCAGTTTCCCATTTTTTCCTTCTCAAAGTAACGGGACTGCTACATTGACTCTAACCTATGGAATGTTGCAAAACCTATTTCAAGCAGGATCGCTGGAAATTAGCTAGAAGGTATGTCCTTTTCAGTTTTAACAGCAACTGCGTAAATAAAAGGGGGCATACTTCAAATAATGATGTCCTATGGTTTATTGCTGTCACAGTTTCACTTGAATAAATGTCGATGCAATAAAGACGCGTTCCGTGTGACGTATTCGGGTCAAAAAGTCTACCAATTCGCAACATTTCGTAAAACCCATTGATCCAATGGGTTTAATTTTCGAGGGCGTACATTTTCGGTTGGCATTTAATGCGGCAAAGATTGTGCGGGAGCTAAGTAGCGGAAACAGGTTTTGATTGGGGCTAACTAGTATCGACCACGGCGTAGCAGAGTGAGTTTTTGGCCTACATTCAACCGAGCAGCAGTTTTTAGCATTTGAACACAGTGATTCATTGATGTACAACAGCAAGCAACCCAAGCCGACTCAAGCCCGTTACTATGGGCTCACTTCCGCTCACAATGGAAAATCCCTCCCGCTAAATCCTCACTGCGTTTTAATTTGACTGGCAACGAATAACATTTTTTTTTCTGGTATTCAAAGGCGAGGCATCCACAGCTAAACAGATGGATAGCAATACCGTACAAAACTCGAAAATGGAACGGAAACGCTACTGATTTGTGTTTCGTAGGTCCTTCCTGCATACCAGGTATGGATGGATCCCGCCACCCCCGGGCACACGAAAAAAAACTACGGAAATAAAAAAAAACATAGAAATAACCTTGAAAAACCTATGGAAAAAAAACTACAGGAAAAAAACTACTACGGGAAAACTCGAAAAAAACCGAAGGGAAACATTTTTGTCACGTTTATTTCCCTTCCTCCCCCCCATGTTTTTGCTGTTATAGGTTACGTTAGGTTAGGTCAGTTGCCTTGGTTCGAATTTCGTCAGGCAGTGTTTGGAGTTTCACCAATAAACAAACCGCTGTAGTTTTTGTTGAGAAAAAAAAGAGTGTTTTGTAATTTTTTCCCGTGTTGTCGATTATAGGTTAGGTTATTTTAGGTCAGTTGACTTGGCTCGAATTTCACCGGGTCAAAATAAATAGGTGTGAATTAACATCAGCAGTTGGAAATGACGTGCATTCGTAAAGAAAACTGCTTGAAATCTAGTCAGGAAAAAAAAAACCATTGACCTTTGTCAGCTTTGTTGTCCGTTTGCACAATGTTTTACAGCTAAAATTGGAAAAAGAAAGTATTTTTTTTCAAGTGTTGGTTGAAACACTGTGAAAGTATGCGGAAGTGAGTGTACAAGTCTATAACCAAGTTCCTCATTCGTACACTTTCAGTTTCACTTTGCATTCTTAGGCTGCGAAATAAAACTGAAAGCAGAAGGACCAGGAACTTGGTTAATTGTGGAATTGTACACTCACTTTCGCAGATTTCTCATTCAAGTACTGGAACAGATCCAGTTTTAACAAGGATGAACTAACACCGCATTAGTAATTCGACGTGTCGTATGCAGTTGGAACGGCAGACATACCAACAGGACACTACTAACAAGTCTGAATGAGTGGTGTACTGAACAGTGTCTATATTGCACATTACATTTAAAACAAGTCGTCGTCTCGTAACTTTTGCAACTATGGTACGGCAAATAAGGCAGAATCTTGTGTGCGACGATGCAATCACTGACCAGTTAAGTTTTCATCGGACCCTGATATCAGTTTTGTTACAAAAAAAAACAAATTGAAAACTTCGTTGCTGTACAGTCTACCGTCCCCTTTGTTCATTAGGCTTTTACATTTAACAAAGCCACACGAACACCATATATTCATCATATTCAGCAGTTAATTTTTTTGGAGGGGGGAGTAGGAGAAATTGTATTGCGGTGGGGGGGGGGGGGGTACATAAAGTTAACTACTTTAAATAGTTAAAATACCCTCACGAAAATTGTGACAAAGTCCACATTGAATACAACATAGCAATTTCATGTGGCCAGATTTTTGTTAAGCTTTACTGCTTAATTTTTTTTATGTATAAAGATTATTTGTAACAATCATTCATGAAACTACGAGAAATGTGCGTATATAGTAATTGGAAGAGAGCCAGTTTCCACAACTTGCCTTCAGCCACCATACGGCAGCGTAGTGGAAGAATCTGGACTGCTCGCACAAAATCAATTATTTCGCCATTGTTTTTATACTACGCATATGTGCGAAAAAATAATCAATTAGATGTTTACAGAATAACTAAAACATGTAACGTGTAGGCGCTGATAAATGTACACTTGAGGAAGTGATTAACAGACATACAAAAAGACAGAATAGGACTGACGTGGTCAAAGGTCACGAGGGAAACTTTACCCAAGGGTCCAGAGCCCTATGTTGTGAAATATGTCAATTAGGACTGGCGAAACAAAAAAACAAAAAAACTGAGTCGTGATGCGTCGAACCATTGATGGGCCCACCCTTTTACCCCTCACAAATTTGTATCATCGTCCAAGTAAGGAGGCGAGAGGCATGTTTCTTCTGCCTCGAACTCTGTATTCGAGAAAGATTTGCATTAAGATCGAAATACAGTATCAAATGATACATGTAGACCTTCTCAATAAAACTACTTAATTTTACTAGCGTTTTATAAACCTCACTGTCTAAGCCCAGGTGGCTCCGGAATATCTAGACAAATTAAAGAGATGATCTTTTTTTTTTTATATATAATTACTTGTAATTTTAAATCTGTGGGTGAAACTAATATCGAACCAATGAAACTTACGTGAGTCTTCCTGTTATGGATTAAAAAAAAAAATCAGTCAGAGGCCAGATGAAGCCAGCAGAAATATTCCCCACTTCCCTCCCTGGCCAGTCCGCCACTGTAAAAATAGAACATTGTTTGCTTTGCTCACTCGTTCAATAACGAACAACACCACACATAAGCATAATAAAATATTGTAGGCTAATGTATGGCATCCAAAAAGCAACGAAGCTAGCGCATGTGCGCATCGAATTCAATCTACCGTCCAGATTCCAGCATCAAAATTCGGTGTACCATCCAGATTCCCTACGTCTCTCAGCACCTTGTGTGACTTCAGTGGTCTTCAGTGGCCCATGACAATTCGGTCCCGAACAATTCGGTCCCAAAATTACAGATAGTGCCACAATTCGGCCCCGTGTAAAAAACAACCGTGCGAAAATTAGGTCCCGCAAAAAAAAAAGTAATATAACTCGCCCGAGTGGTTAATTGGGTTTTTGTAAATAAATGCCAAGTAGTTGAGCTGCACGTTGCTTTTGGTAGTACTTTAAAACGACGCAACAATGGCAGATACCAGTCGAACAATCAATGCTGCTGACAGCTGGCACAGAATCTTTGATTGGCCATAGTCATCCAACTATGTGGAAATCCATCAAAGCCATTCAAACGGACCAAGCTCAGTAGCGTTGGCCATTGCTGAAGAAACAAAGGGAAAAACACCAAAACGTGTAGGACCCCAAGTTTTGGATTTGCAGCAACGAGTGGGGACTGTTCACAAATTACCTAACCCTTTTTTCTAAGAATTTAGACTCCTTCCCGTTCCCCTTTGTAGCATCAGTGTTCTTAACACAACTCACGCACCTGAAAATACGTCACCTTTCCTTTAAACCACACCCCCCGCCCTACTGCATACATTTTTTTTAGGGTGAACTCTGTTTTATAAGCTGTCCTTACTACCCAGAGGCTTAATGACCAGGGAGTTTGAAAAAAAAATTTCAAGTTATAAACAAAACTGGCATTGCACTCAACATAAGATTCTCATTTTTTTAGTTGTAGTTGTATGTTGTATGTTGTTGCTCAAATTTTAACTGGCATTTTATTTTTTTGAACTTGGAACATTTTTTTACTTGGGATGGAATTGTCGTGGCCCAATACAGGTGTACACAGGCATGGCGATTTTTGGGGATTTTATGCTAAGCCCTTCAAACTGACTTTGCAAAAAATCTTGCCTCAGATCATCATCCCTACGTTCCCGGTTTCTATCCCCGGTCACGTAGCCAGGGCCAGTCCGACCTTGCACATTTCTGTGCTCAGTATTCCTGAACCTAGATGGCGACACAGTACCACCACGCAGGGGTTGCATGTTGACTTCCGGTTCATGCATAACCTGCTGTCTGCATTGCACACAGTTACCGCACGTCTGTCTATCCACTCGGTCAGTGTTGGCTCCTGGATAGCGCAGACGAGGATTCCGTGTACTGTCATCAGCCACAACAGCACGATTTGTTCGTCCGTGAGTAGTGACAGGTGTGGAGTGTACTGGCCACCGTTCGTTCTTGTCATGCTGTGCAGCACGACCAGGTTGAGCGGTGTCAGTACATCCATTTTGGTTTTCCGGCCTGAAACAGTTCAAAAACCTTTTGCCGAACGTCTTCTGGCAGGGGGCAAGCATCTGCCCAATTTCGAAAATCAGTAACGACTGTTTCATGTCCCCTCTGATCATTTACATCTGAACGTGTTAACCTAGGTGGGGATAAGCTTCTGTGCGATATTTCGGACATCGAAATATCCGCGTCCTCACCCCAGGAATCGTTCAGATCTTCACCGAAATCCTGAGCTAAGTGTGCATTTCTGCACTCTTCAGTTCTCGTCCTTTTTTGTGGGTTTCCTAGACTAGGATTTTCCATTACTAGAGGTCGATGGTTTGGTGATAACGCAGCATTTTTGTTTGCCATTTTACGACTTACAAATTACTAGTTGTGAAAAAAAAATTTCCCCGACTTTTTGTTCCGGTCACGAAGTCTTTTTTTTTTTCGATTTTGGGCCTTTTAATTCCCTAAATCTACTTAAACTTCAATCCCAAACACTGTTTTATCGTGAACAGATTCAGAATTCCTGAGTTAACTTTATTCGATTCCAGGCCGTAAATAATGAGTACTTTGTTAGCTCACTACATGCAGGCCTTTCCACGCTCAACTCGTTTGTTAAAAAGTGTGCTCCTTCGCTAATTTGACCTTTACAATTAAATCTTACTTCCGGTGGTTAGCTGCATTCCCTCCACGTAATTTATAATTGTAGTGATCTTTTCCGAAGAAAATTGGCGATCTTTACTTCTTCCGGTTTTTAGGCATAAACGAAGCAAAATACGGCTCTTAGTGAATACTCCAAGTTTCACTCAGAAACTACCGTGTTTTAAGTTATTCTTTTTCAAGAAGAACGGGGTTTACTTTCTTTCTCACTAACTTGCAAAGTTTAAGAGAAGAAAAATTGGGTTTCCCAAGGTTGTTTAACACGCAGTCACTGGTTGAATCCTGGGCCACCCCCAAAATTTATTGTAATTTTCGTAACAACGAGCCCTTTGGTCATTTGCTCACTGCTACTCCAAAAACAACTGTTTTACTTAATTCCCGGTTTCCTACACCAGAAAAGAAAGTGGGTATTTTCATTTCGAATTTAAACAGCATCGAAAAAAAATTCGGAGTTTATGGTTTATCTGCGCACGCAGTCACAGGCCAGATTCCACAAACTTCCCCCAAATTGGTTCGCCCACCAATTGGAACTTTTTACCGAATCGATCGGAGGCATTTAAAAAAAAAAATGTCGGATTCGAATCCCAACTACCAGGCCCCCAAAATATGTAAGTACTTGCTACGGAAGTGGACGATTAGTTCAAAGCAAGGCTCATTCCCAATTCACTCACACAATAGCATTACATATTGATCATCACACCAAGGTTAGAACTTGTTCTTACCTCCGCTTTAGCTCTGGTGGTCCAACCGTTCAGTTTGACCACCTAACACCAAGTGAGGATTCGTCGTCTCAGCCCTTCTTCAAAGGGTCCAAAGGGTTTTAGCGAGCGTTAACCGCACCCGGACCCTTCTTTTAAAGGTCCGAGAACAATAGAGAATCCCTTGAGATATTACGCCACGTGACGGGCGAACAGGCGCGAGCCGGTCCTGACTGGTTTAACAGTAGGAGTAGGACACTGCTCGCTACCCGGACGCTGACGTTGGGCCAACTGCCATGTGTGCATGGTAGTTAGCCGCGCGCAGCATCCATGTATAACGGCAAGGTGCACTATGGAGCGAACGATCCGTAGTTTGCGTTGCCGTACATGTAAACCCGTTACAAACGTACCGATAGTGCCCGAGATATCGCAAATTTAAGGTTAATGCGTAAGTATCACAACACTAGATAACAGTGTAGTTGTGATATGCGATCACTTGTTTGCCCACAAATTTATGACACATTGACACATTGACAGGAAAATGAAGCAAGCAGTCTGCATTAAAGTGGTGACCTAAAGATCACAAACAAACAAACAAGGAGGGAAAGCAACTTTGCTTCTTGGCCTCCACACAAGAAATAATGCAAGTAGTAAAAAAAGAAAGAAATCACAAGGTAAAGGGTAAATGATGTTTGTTTGTGATCTTTAGGTCACCACTGAGAAAGATTGAACAGCTACTTAGCTCGGCTGGAGCCTGTAGCCAGTACCTGCCCCGGTAGTGCAGTGGTTAGATCGCCCGGTTAGTAAACGGGGTGTCCTGGGTTCGTGTCCCAGTCGGGGCAGTTGTCTTTTCTTTCTTTCTCAGACTAGTGTATTGTGTTTCCTCACAAGGTCAGTCTTTAATGCAGACTGCTTGCTTCATTTACCCTTTACCTTGTGATTTCTTTCTTTTTTTATTGACAGGAAGTTGCTGAATTCTTCTTGGTACGGCCTCTGCTCTCTGGGCCACCACGGATTCATCACCACCTGGTTTTCAGAGGGTCCTGCACACTACGCGTTGGCAGCGCCACTGGTCGTGCGGCCAGAAATGTGATGGGGAGGGGAGCAATATTGGAAGCCACCAACAAGCAGCGCCAACACTTGATTCTTTTGTTTTCCATTGGATGTACGACAAGATTTAGATTAGGGGTTTGAATAATATCTCTGTAATGTGTGGTACAGTGGCAACCCGGGCCACTGCACTGTGACTGTGGTTGGCGCTAATGACCAAGCTGTCGACGCGCCATTAAGCCTCACCCCCCCCCCCCCCCCCCAATTGGATGCTGCACATTGAGCGTTTTGGCAGCGTGGCCAGGAAGTGCATATGTGTTTTGCGAACTTACAAAATGACTGGTGGTAGAGCCACCACCAAAATCGATTGGCGAAATCACCGTGGGGTAGCCCAGTGCTCAGTTCAACCACATAATAATAATATAAAAAAGTTCTTTTTTTTTCGTTCTAATCTTTCTTTGGTTTATGAGACGTCATAATCTAGACCCTTTCAAAATTTTTTACGACTTGGGAATGTCGAAACAAATGTGGAACTTACACTTCAACTGCCAGACTAGTACAGCATCCTAGCAAACCCAGTGTGTAAATAATAAGCAAATATTAAACCGTATTGGAAAAATAAAAGTCATATTGAATTAATGAGTGTTGTTACCTAATTAGTTGTACGGTACAGAATATTTTCCAATAAATTATTTAACGAACCAAACGCTGAAGCCTCAGTGTTGCAATTATTATGCCGAAATATTACAACATGACAAACTAGCTGAAGCGAAAAATCTATAGTATGAAAAGTGTCGCAAGCGGTCACCAAAGTAAAGGCCATAAAAAATGACTAATGAGAGGGCCAAATGTAATAGGACGAAACCACTGGTAAGTACTAAAAATAATTCTCACATTTTTGGGAAAAGTGGGCGTAAATTAAGCTTTCCAAACTTATCTTCACTTTGTTGTGGCACTGCTGTGGTTTTAATTATCATATTTAAAGGAGAACACATCGATTCCACAATTTTACTAGCACGTTTCACCGTCAGACGACACTTTACAAAGAAAGGTCGCGTTTACACGATCTTGCTTCGTTTCGCTCTGGTGTGCCTGGCTGTTGTCGTAACGATTGTATTTAGATTTTTAACATTTTCCACAATTTTATAGAAATTGATATTTATTGGAAAACGAAAACGACCTTGTTTGATGTTGAGGTTAAAATGTAACTGAACCTTGGGTAAAACAGTATAATAACATGAACATGCTGGGCTGCAAGACTTAACAAATCACATCGTGCTATAGTGTTTAGTCCCAAGAAACCCTACTGCTGTATTCAACCATTAAACATTAGACAGTATTTTTTTTCTTCAGTTCTGGATGTGGAACAGTTGTTTTTAGTAAACAAACAAACAAATAAACAAACAAATATTATTTTGAGATCATATCTTTGAATGCCACAATCGGCCTTAGGTTTAACATTGGATGTAGAAAGGTGAAAAAGATAAATATCATGATACGCTCTATAAAAATTTCGGGAGGGGGGGCACTTCTTATTCTCACACACATAAAAATTCAATGAAAACAATGGAATTTTGACTAGGCTATCTCTCAAGCGTTGTCAAGATAAAAATGACAATTAAATCCTACATGCGATACCTACAGCGCCAATAACTGACAAGTCACATCCACCTTCACTCCAGTTTGTTGAATGAGCTGTCTGGTTTTAAACTATATTTTAACATTATCCCATTTGCTGCTCTCAGGAATCAATAAAGGTAACCATTATCGCAAAGATTTTATTTCTGCTCCAGAGTGCGAAAAGTATAGTTATGGGCTAAAACTGGTTGAAACGCAATTTTGCAAGACGAAAGTATAGTTTTGGGCTAAAACT
>JAHWFP010108205.1:86049-124783 GCA_023313725.1 Lithobius niger
TGGGCTAAAACTGGTTGAAACGCAATTTTGCAAGACCAAAGTATAATTTTGGGCTAAAGCTGATTGAAACGCAATTTTGCAAGACCAAATTATAGTTTTGGGCCAAAACAGGCTGAAATGCAATTTTGAAAGACCCATTTTCGATTTAAATTATACCCCCAGTTTGAATGAATTATTAAAAATCTTGTAATTAAGGCGTATTTTTGCTGTTTCAGACTATCAAAGGAGATAATATTTAAATTTAATTTTAAACCATTCAACCCATCATGAGAATTTACCATTTTTTGTCGCTCCACTTGTCGACACACAGAGTTGAACTTGCATGACCCTTTGCCGCCTCAAGACATGACCTCCGACAGAATGCCATATTAAATGTATAATATTTATGCCAAAAGATAACCGAGGCTATAAAAAAAATTTTTCCTCCATCCTATGTAGACTCATAAATCAAATTAAAACCATCGTATCGGTTATTTAATCAGGGTATTTGAAATAGTACGGCGCACTGTCCAACTTTCAAGAATTTGATTGAGGCCTTTTCAGCCTTTTGTTTAATTTTAAACCTTTTTCACGTTTGTTTTTGCCAATTTCACTCATTTTTTTTTTTTACTAGTGTTGCGCGGTGCGAAGGAATTATCGCTCATCCTCGACTGGTGTCTGCCTGTCTGTCTAGTCTGTCTTCACGATGACACACTTTTGAACAAATGGTCCCTTAAATTTTTAGTACGTCCTATGCTTTATTTCTAGATTTGGCGAGTTTGTCGGTTTGCAGATTTGTAGACTCGTAGATTTCGGGATTTGTAAATATGGCTATTTGTAAATTTTGGGATAGTGACTTTCAAAAACCACAGGTAATATAATAACAGAAAACAAAAACGAACTCGTTTGATTTAAGCTACGGTTTAATCAAACCCCAAGGTCAAAACTGTAAAGAACTTTTTTCGTTTGCAGTTTTGTCTCTGGGTGTCCTGTAAGCTTTTCTGTAAGGTTTCAGAAACCACAATAATGCTGAAGTGTTAAGTCCACGTGAATCCTTACTGCTGTTCTCCATCTTTGCAATTGCCAAAACGAAATGTTTCTCAAAATTAATGTTCTTTACAGTTTTTACATTTAAACCTGGTAAGTATACTAATGATTGGTGTCTGCTACATGGCTTACTAGTATCACTGAAGAACGGTAAAAAAAAAATCATAAATAGGGTGATGAACTGGAAGGAGACGACTTGACTAAATTAACTAAAAAAATAAACAAAAAAAATAGGGGATGCCTACGTCTACGTGTATACCTGATTTTCGTTAATTCCAAGCTACGATGGTTTTAAATTTAACCGGTATGAGAAATACATTACTCGTGAAACTAAGCACTACGAAACAAAATGTTTTATATCTATTACTAGCTTCGTAGCCGGCTTCGCCCGGGGATTTGTTTGACCCGTGGTTGTTTCCCAGTATTTGCTCGGTGCTGCGTGATCGTTCACTGCAATAGTAAATTTTTCTTTGTGTAACACTCCCCCTTTCCGTGAAATAGTGGGTGTAACATAAGCACTGCCCCACGAACGGGCATTCCCCGTTCAGGCCCCTCTCCACTCCGAGTAGCGTGCGAAAAATAACTGTCCTTCGTACATGACGTCATTTAAGACATGCCTTTGCGATGACCACGCAGAGCAACAATAGTCGAAGCAACAATGTGCCAATTTTAACTTCTTTTCAGGGCAACAACGTCCCAGTTTCAACTTGAAGCCAAAGAATTGACACACTCACACGTTTTCATTGTTCCCCTTCCGGGGGTCGTCGTTGCGGTTGCTTCATTTCTGCTATGAGACTTTGGTTTATAATGTAAGCTACTATATTTAGTATTTAAAAGTTAGGCACTAATTTAATCTGCGTTGTTTTGAAACCTGACAGTCAAAGCTGTCACTGAAAAAGAGTAATGGCAAAAGAAAGCAAACGTGTTCTGTTCGAAGCTTTTAAGTTAGTTACTTGTCATAGAGGAAAATCTAGAAAAAAATATTCAGAGGAACAACATAAAAATGACGAAATTCAAAGGCCATTACCGTTAAAGGTGAAATGCCATTATCGTGGATAATTGTTGCCCCAATTATTATTTTTTAAGTAAAGACAATTTGTGAGGAATATTTTATGACGTATAGTCCAATACGGATCAGTCACATGTTTGGCCCTCATATTGTTGAAACGACTAATTCAACAATAGGCAAAAATTAAACACGAGGTTTACAAATAAACTGTTGAGAATTCATAAACAATCATGGAAGCAATCTTGTATTTTATTATAAAATCTTTATAAGGAAAATGAAGGCAAACGGGCCAATAGCACCCGAGATATCGAAAATTTAAGGTTAATGCGTACGTATCACAACACTGACAGTGTCGTTGTGACGTGCGTATAACTTGTTTACCCACAAAGCCTTTGTTCACCACATGAAAAATGGACGCATTGACGTGAAGTTGCTGAATCCTTTGGTAGGGCATCTGAACATTGGCCCACCACAGTGGTACCACCATGGCTGCACTACCACATGGTTCCATTGCGCTTAACAGAGTTCTGCACACTCAGCGTTGGCAGTGTCACTGGCCGTGCGTCCAGAAATGCGGTGGGGAGGGGATACTGTTTTGGGAGCCACCAACTGGCAGCGCCACCTCATGATTCTATTGTTTTCCATTGAATGTTGCTCATTGTCTGAGGCCTTGAAGTGCTGGAAACACCGGTTCTCGTCAGACCACCGAAGTTAAGCAGCTTTGGCCCCGATTAGTACTTGGGTGGGTAACCTCCTGGGAATCTTTCCGGGTGCTGCAGACATAGGGCTTCGTCGGGCAGATGACCGGGTGCGGTTAACGCTCGCTAAAACCCTTTGAACCCTTTGTTGTTCATTCGAAGTTTTGGCAGCGTGGCCGGAATGTATTGACGTATTTTTCGAACTTGCTAAATGAGTGCTGAAGGAGCCACCATGTTGGCTAATCAATAAGTCTATAGCCAGCATGGTGTCACCATCAAAATTTATTGTTGGCACCAAATTGGAAACCCATTGTGAAGAGGCCCTTATTGTTGGAGGTACACGACAGTTTTCCCCCCCTGTTTTGTAATTAGCTGTTCATTTTGTTTTTTTGTGGAGGTGGCAGACTAAGTAAATTTACGATATGTACTTCACACATACCGGACCTCGTTACAATTTTCTAATATTTCTTTGGTTTATGAAAGGTCATAGTCTAGACCTTTCCAAAAATTGTTACAACTCGTTTGTACAAACTATCACGGCCGCATTTAATCGACCTACGCAAGTAAAGTACACTAGCAAACGCTGTGAGCCAATAATAAGAAACTATTAAACTGTATTGGAAAAATTAAAAATCGTACTGACTTAATTAGTGTTATTACCTATTTAGTTGTACGGTACAGAATATTTTCCAATAAATTATTTAACGAACCAAACGCTGAAGCCTCAATGATGCACTTATTATGCCGAATATTACGATATAACAAACTATTATAAGCGGAAAAACCTATAGTTTGAAAAGTGTCGCCAGGGGGCACCAAAGTAAAGGCCAGAAAAAATGACTAATGAGAGGGCCAAATTTTCTCTTTTAAATTCATTTTCACTGACCAGCGCTTATAAGAGGACGAAACTACTAGTAAGTACTAAGAAAGGCCATACATTTTTGGGAAAATTAAGCTATCCCAAACAAATCGAGTTAATTCTGCATTATTCTTTTCCTTTATGTTTTTTTTTTCCGTTGGTTTTATCCTCCCGAATACCTAACAAACTATTTTGGAGTAATTTAGGTTCAGTCGCGGGATTCTAGCCGGTTTGAATTCTAGCTCGCTCTACTACGGCTCTGGACCCTGTTCCAAAGCTCGTGGTGTGCTTTGGGACGTACTTTTTCTTACCATCTTGTAGATAACCTTTTAAAGGGTCGCTGGGATTTAGGAAGTTATGCTGGACAACGTATACATTTACTTGATAACAGTAGAGACCTTTAGCCTGAAACCTGACAATTTCAGTTCATTTTGTTGTAGCAATGCCTTTTTTTTTTTTAATTAGCGTAAGGAGCACAAATCCATTCCACTCTATAATTTTACTTGCACGTTCTTGCGTCGGACGACGCTTCACAAAGAAAGTTTGTGTTTATACAATTTTGCTTCGTTTCGTTCTGGTGCGCCCGGCTGTTTCGTAACGATTGTGTTCAGGTTTCTAACATTTTTTACGATTTATTGGGAATTGAATTTTATTAGAAAACAAAAACGAACTCCTTTGATGTTTAAGGTAAGGTGTAACTGAACCTAGGTTAAAACAGAAAATAAAAACCAATAAATTTTACTTCAATGTTTCGCATACCACAGTGGGCTGAAGTGTTTAGTCCGCATGAAACCTTGCTGTTTGCATTAGAGAGCAATTTTTTCTTGAATTACCGGATATGGAACAATTGTCTGTTAGCATCATTACCACACAAAAACAGTGTCATTACTTTGAGGTCCTATCTTAAGGTGCCATAACAGACCTTAGGTTTAACATTGTATGTAAATGAAATGAGCAGAAAGTATACGTAAATGGCAGATAAACGTAAGAGGAAAATATCAAGATTGGGCGATAAAAATTGTCTGGAGTGGGGGAGGGGCCACCTGTTATCCTCACGTACATAAAAATTACAATAAAAACAATCAAAATTTGACTAGGGATGTCCCCCAAGGATGTCCCCCAAGTAAAGCCTTATCAGGGTAAAATTGACAATTAAACTAGGACAAACAGAGCCTTAGGGAAAAACAAGTCAAATTCTTCAGAAACAGAGGAAAAGAATTCCTGGTAACGAAGTCTTTAATTTAAAAAAATGAAGTTAAACAGACTGATAATACCCGAGATAAGGCTAATTTAAGGAACCGCGTACTTACCACAGTAGTAGATGTTGCTGTCGTTGTGATGTACGTATCACTTGTTCAAAAATAAATAAATACTAGCTGTACCCCCGGCTAGCTGGTTCCCGCATACCTGAGCGTAACACTGTAGTGGGCCCCGGTTGCCCCTATTGTGTGATCTGAATATCCCATCTCGGCTCCCTCTTTGAACCCCTGCTGATTTGTGTTATGGAAGCAAATGTTTATTTTCAATACCCTTACCCCCTTCCCCCCCTCCTCCCCCCTCTCCCCTCATCCTCTTTCATTATACACTCTCTTTCATTGTAGTGCATAATAATGATGAATTTGCTTGCCCAACCTAAGCGTATTATATATATAGATTTAACCACTTAAGGTGGTAAGGCAAATGGAACGGTAAGAGAACCACTAAAACCAAGCCAAGAAAAAAAAATACGCGTAGAAAGAAGCAAAGAGGAAAAAAAAGTGAGTAAATGGACTAGACCCAACGTGCAATGAAACCAGTTCGTGACCAATTCACTCGTCACGCAATAGAAATCGGGAGAGAGAGTGGCAATGTTTTCAAACAACGTTTAGAACTCGTAACTGTAGATGCGGATACAGCGTCCTCATAGTCAAGGAATACCATGAAGGCACAACTCGGAGGGATAAAAAATGGCGCCCACAATCCATGTGCTTAGGACGTGAAAATTGGACGCGCTAACAGGAAGTTGTTCTTGGTTATTGTTGGAGGTAGATGAAAGAATTTATTTCTCCTTATCGTCATGACAGGATAACTCAGTTTGGGTTCGTGCTTCCTAAAAAAACAAAAAAAAGTAGTTTTTCTCTTTTTACTCCTGTTTTACAATATTAGCTGTTCATTTCTGTTCTTGTGGAGGTGGCATACCAACCAAGCAATTTAACTAGAGCTGCGCGATATTTATTGATATATTGATTTCGGTTTCAGTTAAACTGTACCTTAATCATTACACCTACTGAAGTCCGTTTTAATTTCTAATTTTTCTTTGGTTTATGAGAGGTCATAGACTAGACCTTCCCAAAAATTTCAAAATCCTACGTAGCAGTAATTTGTGCAATTGTATCTACACGACCAGTCTAGCATAGTACATTATTAAACGCTGTATGCCAATAATAAGTAAATGTTAAACTGTATTCGAAAAATTAAAACTCATATTGACCTAATTAGTGTTGTTACCTAATTAGTCGTATGATACAGAATATTTACCAATAAACTGTTTAATGAACGAAATGCTAAATATTTTCTGATAAACTGATTAATGAACGAAATGGCTGAAGCCTCAAAAGCAATTATAATGCTGAAATATATTACAGCAGCCGATTGAGATAGCTGTATTGACTGTAAGGAGCTCAAGCGTCTGACGGCCTTAGCTGGCCGGCAGTGTAGTGGCCAGCTAAAGCCGTCAGACGCTTGACCTCCTCACAGTCAATAGAGCTATCTCAATCGGCTGCGAGTCGAATCGAAGAGATCCGTCTGTCGGCATTAATTTCTACGCGTTCCAGCAAAACAACGGCGACCTCCGTGTCGTGTTTTGGTGATGCAGTAATTAAATTGTTATATCGAACGTACGTAACGTATTCTTGCCGCAATTCTTGTGTTTAGTTATTGTGAAAGTGATCCAAAATTCAAACATGCATGTCAAAATGGATGTAATTGCCCTTTAACTATATCACTGCCGCTAGATGGCGCTGTGGTATTTTCGTTCGCTTTTCAATCGGTGATAGTGCCACTTTAATTCTAAGTTATATGGTAGTAAATTTAACCGATATAAGAAATACATTACTCATTAATGTAAGCACTACGAAAGAAAGTCGTTTTATAGGTATTATTCTATATTAGTCACTAATTTAATTTGCATTGTATCGAAACTTGATAGTCAAAGTAGTCAACTGAAAAAAGGGGTTCAACCCAAAACTAATTTCAAAAGATACCAAACATATTCTGTTCGAAGCTTTTAATATAGGTATTTTCCATACTGCAAATCTAGACAAAGATATTCAGAGGAACAATTTCAATTTTCAAAATGAATGCCTTTATCTCGGAACCTGATGCACCAATCATATATAATATATATATATATGTTGCACGGGATATTTTATGTCCCGTAGTCTAATACGGATCGGTCGCGTGTTTGTCTCTCATATTGTTAGAACCGACTAATTCAACAAAGGGCTAAAGCTTAACACTACGTTTTAAAATAAACTATTGATAAATTGTAAACAATCATGGAAGCAATCTTGTTCATTTTTTTTATTTTAAAACCTTTAATTAAAAAACAAACCTGAAGTCAAACAGACCGATAGTACCCAAGATGTCACAAATTTAAAGTTAATACACACTTATCACAACGCTAGCTGACAGTGTCGTTGTGATGTCCCTATCGCTTGTTTTTTCCCTAAGTCCCAGCGCAAGCTTTGTGAGGGGTCCCCGGGGACCCCGAGCAAAGCGGGCAATCACAGCCCAGTGGTCAGCGTCGTCGGCCCCAAACCAAGAGAATACCGGTTTGAATCCGAGAACCGACCCAAATACCATACGGACTCTAAAAAAAGGGTCTGAAGGTTTTTCAGGCGATTATGGGTTAAATTAAAGAAACTATCGTAAGGAATATTTTCTGTCCTGTAGTCATACGGATCTGTCACGTGTTTAACTATCATTATTGTTAACACCGGCTAATTCAACAATGAGGGGATTCAACGATGGGCAAAAGCTTAACACAATGGTTTCAACGGTTTTATTAAGATCCTAGTGGCCCAAAGCACAAGGTTTGCAAACATACCATTCAGAAATTGTAAACACTCATGGTAACAAATACGAAACCTTTAATTAAAAAATATGACGTCAACCATACCGATAATAATACCCCATATATCACAAATTTAAAGTTAATGCATACTTATCACAACGCAAGATGACAGTGTCGTTGTGATGTGCCTATCACTTGTTTACCCATAAAGACTTTGGTTACGACTGGAAAAATGGACGCACTGACAGGAAGTTACTGAATTCTTCTTGGTATATCGTTGGAGGTACATAAAAGATACCTCCCTCCTCCGTCTGTTTTATGATTAGCTGTTCGTTTCGGTTCTTGTGGTGGCTGCATACCAAGCAATTTAACCTGCATGGTATTTATTGCGGTTTTGATTTGGTTCGGTTTCATCATACCTTTACACATCAAACATATCGTAGGCGGTTTAATATGTTTCCTGATCTTTCTTTGGTATATAAGAGGTCATAGTGTAGACCCTTTCAAAAATGTTAACATAGTTATTTTGTCTCACCATGAGCAATACAGTTAAAGAACCGGAATACTGCAGTACAGTATAGTAAACACTGTATGACAATAATACGCAAATATTAAGCTGTATTCGAAAAATTAAAAATCATATTGACTTAATTGGTGTTAATACCTAATTAATCGTACAGTACAGAGTATTTTCCAATAAACTGCTTGACAAACGAAACGCTAAACCTTTTCCAATCAACTGTCTCAATGAACGAAATGCTGAAGCTTCAATGAAATTATGCCGTAAACTTAAGCTATTATAAAAAAATTAAACTCGTTTGATGTTTAGGGTCAGGTTTAACTGATTCGAAGTCAAAACGACAAAGGAACACAAATAAACTTTCCTGCATGGTTTCGTATACCATAGTGTTGCTGTACTGTTTAGTCCACGTGAAACCTTTAGAACACGATAGGTCAGATTGGTGCATTCTCGCCTGAACACGACCCGTGTTCAGCGTGGAAAGGCACGGTGCTCAGGCCCACGCTTTAGAGAAACATTTTGGCGCTTCGTGGGTTGAAATACAATAAAAGGGAACAGGCGTAAGGGTGGAGGGGTAGAGGGATCGGGGGGGGGGGGGGGAGAGGAGAGGGGAATAAAAACAGCAGCACCGAGAATGTTGTAGTGAGAGAAAAATTAACTAAAGCATGGATGGACCTGGCCGTGTGTCCAGTTTCAGTGAGGAAGGGGAGTGAAAGGTTTTGTCCCCGCTAAGTGTGTAGTCGTGGCCCAATAAATCAGACTACATTTTTCCCTCATCATTAATAATCTCTAACGGTGGTATTTTCGATTTTAATCTCATATACCGATGGCGTCCAGATGCTTAATCCGTTGGAATCTATAATATAAACCTTCATCCCAGCTTACGTCAACTGAGATGGATGAGGAGGAACACATTCGGCTTCCTGAAGCTTTTCCCTAAACAAATGTCGCACTAATTAGCAAAACCCACAACCTGAATTCGTCGTCACTCCGAATTGCAGATTTGCAACAACCAAACGTAAACCGACCTAAACCAGCTTAACATGTCCCGTCTAGCTTATCGTTCTTCATTAAGTTCACTAATTAGCGCTTCCTAACACCCTGAACATGAAATTCTGGTTTTGAGCGATGCTAACTCATTTTCACTGAAAAAGACAGCTTTACAAGTCAGGATGCGGAAGATGAGCCGTTCTCACCCCTATCGATGATGACGTCATAATCCTGGCAGAATGCATTAATGAGGAAGAGCAGAGAGCACAGGCTCCGACAACGAATGGAATGATTGCAACGTAGAAGTTGGCAGACGTTTCATTGCCGCCGTGATAAAGAAGGAAGCCACAGTAATTAGCAAGTTCTTGTTGCCTGGCGCAGGATTTCATTGCTTTTTAAAGGTGAACCATGGTATAATCCTAGCCATTTTACGACTCTTAAAGCTGCAGTCCTGGCCAGGAATAAGACAGTGTGGGGACCGAAACATCGGGTTGTATAGGGGTCCCCAATCTATACAGGGTTGGCGGGTTGCCTACAAAAAAAAAAAGGTAAACCTGAAAATGTCTAAAAACCCCAAAGGATTTTTTTTAACGTGAAATTATGCTCGTTTTGGGATCAAAAAATTCCATGCAGTCTAAAGAATTAAGTATGTTGAATAGGAGAAGCCCAAAGTGCACATGTAAAACCAACACAACCCGACGTTTCGAGCTAGCTCCAGCTCATTATCAAGGGAAATACAAGATACACTTAAAATTGCATAAAGTTGCAAACAGACAAATGCAGGCAAAACTGCCAAGTCAAACTACAATTCGAACAAGTTAAAAATTTAAAATTTTAAAAGGAGAGGAAGAGGAGAGCGACCTCTTTGTGCTGAAGCACAAGAAGAAGTGGCGAAATTTGAGTGTAGTCCGGGTTTAAATCAGTTTTTCCTGGTGGTGAGGGTATCAAACAGTTATTTTTATAGCACCCTGGTGTCGGAATTTAGTAACAAAGTGCTCTTTGAGGAGTGCTTAGTATTCTTTGAATTTGTTGTCATTATGAACCTGTTTTCCTAAAGTGAAAAATTAAGTCACATTTTTCGAAAAAAAAACTTTAAAGATCTTCAACTGGTCAACTGTTGTTTGGTCAGTTGCGAGTATAAAAGATACTTTACATGTAGCGTCACAATTACACCGATTAAGAATTGGAAAAAAAATCAATACAAAATTTTTAAAAACTGTGTAAAATACGACCGACTTTTTTTGGACACGAATGGGATTTCCGATTCAGAAACGAGGCTACCCTGTACAAGACAATAAAAAAAAAACGCTGAGTAAAAAAGTAGTTGACCACTTAACACAAGATTTTTTTTAAAGAGTAGGAATTTGATCGAAACTGAACGCACTCTACTGTCTGCAGCGGCTCTCTACTATTTTAGGATTACTTATTAACCAAACCTAATAGACATTATCCCCCCCCCCCCCCCCCCCAGTGGATGGCGACCGATTCATTTCTTTGTTGGAATTTAAGGGTAAAGGGCTAGTAATGGGAAAAGTCACTCAAGCCGAGCGAAGACGGGTAGTTTGGCTAGTCTGACATAAACAAACATGATATAACCACGACGACACAATTTGAAGAAAAAAAAAATTAAGTAGTCGTGGGGACCCCTCGACTACTTGGGGCCCGAGGCAGCTGCCTCATTGTTAGTCCGGCCCCGTTGCACTCTCTCTGCCTAACTTGGCCCCGGATCGGTTTGACAATAATTAATGCTTTTGCCGTCTCAATAGTAGCAGGCAACTTATTTTTTGGGGGTTAACTGTAACCTGAAGATTATAAAGATAGGTAGGTCTAAATTTGCATTCACTTAAAAGGACAAAGGCTGTGTGTGGCCAGACCACCACCAAAACTGGCGGTGGGTAAAATTCTAGACGCGTTCGACTATTTTGTTTAAGAATTTCTCCCCGCCCCTTTAATTTTTTTTCAAGTACGAGTCCATCTATTCTAGATGTGCTGTCACGACTGCGGGCTTAAAAAAAAGACATACCATAGTGGCTCCCCCCCCCACTCCACCCCACCACTACCCAGACCTGAACGGTTGGGAGTAAATTTTAGAAATAAGTATGTATCGCAGTTAAAACAAATCGGACAGTTCCTGAAAATGAGCTGTTTCTAAGAGTTCCGAGCCCCCAATCCTTCTTAGATCCATACCTGAATAAATCCACTTAAAAAAAAAAAAAGCATGCCTTTTTTTGTGCTATTTGCTGGCGGCGGTGCCTGACAAAGGACCTAAGCGGGCATAAAAAGGTAAAAAAAAAAAAAAAAAGGTTAAGAACGGGTCAGAAAAGGTCAGAAAGGGATAAAAATATCCACTGTACCTTACTGTGCCCTTTTACTAAAAGTTGCCCCTGCCCTTCGGAGGTCTGGTCACACTACTGGATACATCCATTGCCGAGAATGATGCAGCCTCCCCCAAAACCAAATAATCCATATGTTAGCACCACGCAAATCCAGGTATAGGTCGTAAGATGCAAGTGAGAAATTGAAAATGAATTGGGAAATGCATTTAAAAGTTATCGTGGCTACAGACATATTGACAGACAGGAAGAGAAGTTTCTTTGTTCTGTTCTGCTCCGCGCGCCACTAAAAAAGTTCCACCAATAAATCAACCTTCTGACTCTTTACAAATTATTTGTACAATTTACTTATTATTTGTTGATAAATAACTAGTTGTTTCTTGGCGTAACACACGCCGGTCTAGATCATTCCCGCATGCGTGAGTAAAAAATACTTTACTGGGGAGCATGAAATGAAAATAACCGGTGAACCCTCCCCTCTTCGTGCCCCCATTCACCCCCCTCTCCCCTCCCCGTTCCCCATTTCCCCCATTCTCTTCCCCTGTCCTTGTTCAGCGGAGGATAACGCAAGTGTGGCTGAATTTCTTGTTTCCCCATTTTGATACCAAGCGCGAAAAGCCTGCCTAACGATCGTGCATGCAGTGATTGTTACACAACCGACTTTAAAACTTTTCAACTCGGCTTTAATAGTCAGCATTATTGAAGCAATATTATGTTTGTTTCTAATTGCTAGAGCGCATTCCGTTCTCATTGTCGGCTGCTCGCCCTCTTTCTCAGATTCTCAGATACATTATTAAAGGAACTTAAAGGTCCAAAACCATACATTCCATCTAACTTTTTGCTACCGTGCCAAGAATGAACCCGCTCGCCCGTTCCAGGCTACAGCTGATTAGCCGGCATTGAGCTTGCTTTGTTTAAGCGTGTCCCTCAAGTCTGCTCAAATAGCCATATATAGGTATAGAATCATAGATTTATTAACAAATATTTGTACAAGGGTTAATGCAGATAGCCCTGGAATGAAAGTGCTAATCCTAATCTTGTTTGATCCTATTCACAGATGAGTGTTTTGAAAACACGGCAATTTAATCGAGGAGCCAACCGTAAATTGTAAACGTCCTAAATTCCATAGCATTAAATTTCCTAAACTGTTTCAAAATCAAAACAACTTTCTTTTAAAGCGTGAGTCAGACCGTTCTTTAAGTAGTTAAGTATAAAGCGTCAAGGATGGGTTAAGGCCACAAACCATGTACAGCCTTCATCAACAAAAGATACAAAATGAGAAAAAAAAAGATCGTTAAAATCACTCGACACTATGATTTAAGACTTGCTTCCGGTTAAAACGTTAAAGGTACAGAATCAATTGGTCTCGTTTTTTTACAGCATGATTTAAATAAAAATATTTTGGTTAAGTTTCTTCTATTGCAATTAAGGTTTTAAAATACCCAGTAATCACTGCTAAAAAGACTAACATTTTAGTATTTCAATCACAACCGATCTGTTAATGTGTTTCAAACATTTATGCAGGTACCTTTAGCGGGGCGAGGGATAATCGTCTAACTGGAAAATCGTATAATTGGAAGAACGTATACCGTATAACAGTATAATGGAAAAACGTCTAACTGGAAATTCGTATAATGGAAAATCGTCTAACTGGAAATTCGTATAATGGAAAATCGTCTAACAGGAAATTCATATAACGGAAAATCGTCTATTTCTCTGCCTCGCTCGTGCTGCCGCGCTCACTGCGGCTACACATATAACACCAGAAACCGCAGTTAGACGTTTTACCAGTTAGAGACGTTTATCCATTATACGATTATACGATATTCCGTTTACAGGATTTTCCATTATACGATATTCCGTTTAGACGATTTTCCAGATTTTTTATTTATGCAGATATTAGACAATTATCCCATTAGACGATTTACCAGTTAGACGTTCGTCGACGCCCCCTTTTAGCTCAATGTAGCAAAAATCAGCTAGGAAACACAAGCTTTCGTTAAAGAAGGCAAGTACATTTAACACACAAAATTAATGAGCTGCATGCCATAATGATAGGGTGATGGACGGACGGGGGAGGCTCAAAATTCATTAAAAAAAATATAGTTTACATCAAATTAAACTAAGTACATTGTCGGCTAAATGTAGTGAAGCGAACTAACCATCCAACAAACAAACCACCAAACAAACAAACAAACAAACCAACACACAAACAAATCAACATAAAAAACAGCGTTATTGATGTAGCATAGGCCGAAATGCACATAATTATTAAAAACGTATTGGTTTAAAATAATATTGCATATGCTAAAATCATTTTAAAACAAAACAACAACAAAAAAAAAACATGTAAAATTTCACATTTTCCCTTCGTCCTCGCTTCGTTCCAATGAAACTAGTGTATACTACAAAAGAGTCTTTTTTAAATCTAAATATTTTTTTTCTTTTGGGGCGGGGAGGGGGCGGGGCCTGACCCTGGGGACCGGCGGCATTCTGCCCTTCGCAATCCTGTAGCTATGCCTCTGAGAAAGCGCTTGAATGAAAGTTCTAACCATAATCTTGTTAATCCTGCTCCCAGATGAGTGTTTTGAAAACCACGGAATTTTTGGGCCCGATTGCTTTGGGCCCAATTCGGAGTCGGATGTGCGTCCGCCTGGGGTAACCGAGTGCTGCTGACATCCACCCCCTCTCGCCACTAACTCGGCCTCCTCGATCAATCAACCACCTTCACCGGGACAACAACCACCTGACACTGCATTTGAAGCTTATGGACACCATACAACAAATCGATGCAACGGCAACCCTGACCTCTCACCTTGTTTCTGCCTCGTTCCTTGAAACCACTGCGTGAGACTTCACATGATTGCCCCGTACTTCGTTCCATATCACCTCCCTCACACCACCTCGGCTTGGTTTCATGGAGGGAAGGTCTCCTCAAATCGCCAACCCTATTCTGAATGAATGTTCACTCACATGTCTTGGAATGAAATCCCACGAAATCGCAACGTATCCATCCCACAAGCTCCCGTCGCAGACGTTTGCCCCGAACTTCATTCTCGTTCACCAACACGTTCATTATCCGTCAACATGCACGCATTGTCACTATAGCTAACCGTCATCAACCGAATCATGATGGTCTTTCACGGTGCCCTAGTCCATCACACCATACCACTGTGACTCCTATGGTCTCACGATTCTTTCAATCTCATGGAAAAATCTGTCTCCATCATCAACCGCCTGTTGCATTATGATGAAGCTGAATTTCTTCACGACTCCCCCGTCACTTAAACCCGACTTGTTCATAGACGACAAAAGTTAAATTCCTCAGCACTGCCGTGGACTCCCGTTCTTGCTCACCTTCCACGACCAGGTCTATTGAAGAAATTCCGGCCAGCTAATGTTTTTAATCACTCAGCCTTACGCCTCACATTCCTCTGGCTAAGTCTCGTTCATTCCAAATCTTTCGGAATTCGACTTATCCAACATTTATGTTTGACCCATCAAACTGTCAATCTTAACGATACACCTTGTCACCACGACTAACCACACGGCTCCTTAACCAAACCAAATCTGCTTGGATGCACTCGCCAACTTACAACCCGAACTTTCCGAACCACAACCAGCGGTTCATCATCAATTCGCATCACTCATAACCACCAACGGTCTCTCAACTCAAACGTCTGGCAGTATCGCACTTCCACTGAGTCAAACGGGACCTCAACGATTTCTCCACTCTGCATTCAACTTCGCCTTGATCCTTATCCTCACAACTTCACGCTCATGACAGTGTGCCCGCCCGGCATTTCGCCCCTTCAAATGCTGCCTTTTATAGATTTCCTTTGGTCCACCCTCATACTAACGTTCACTTCCCGATCTTGCTGCTCCAATCTCAATGGCTCTGGGGAACAACATTTCCTAGACCCTTTGCCAACTCTGCAACATTACAAGCATCATACACTCACTCAAGCCCTTCTCACGCTTCATCCGTCATCGAAAACTCACAATCTCTCTTCAACCTGCTTGACTGCTCCTAAATCAAAGCACCCATCCACAGCTGATGCACTGTTCCTTGAACACCCTCTCTCTCTTCAGAGCATTTACATCAATTGATTCTGAATTCACGATGGTCTGCCGCTTCTTCACACCTCTCTGAGGTTGAATTTCTCAACACCAATGTGATCAATCTTCAAGAACCTAACTTCCGCAACTAAAATGCCTCATTGACATCCCGTCGAACTCTACTGCAATTCAGCCAAATCGTTAAACCATCAACCGAAAACCAAACAAGTCGTGGAATCTGGAAAAACTCGCCCGAACTTCCTCACCAACTCGCTTTGGCTATGGAAAGTTCCCTCCCCACTCCGACTGCCTTGCTCAGAAATTCGGCCGTGAACAGAGAACGTTGCGTCTGCAACCAATTAACCACAACTCTGTCACTGGGGACCAAGCTCACACCCTTGGGGGCCCGTCATGATGGTGCCCGCCACCTATACTGACGAGGTCTGCTGTAAATGCAATTTAATTTACAGGTAGTGAATATTTTCCAGCCGCCAATTAGAAAGCCCTATTTTACCTGGGAGGAAGGTCAAAATTAGTTTCTATTGCCTAAGGAAAATATACACTACCTGTAAATACCCACCAACCTCCCCTCTCGAGTCACCATCATGGCTGACATATCGTGAGGAAAAGTAGATGGTTGGCTGGCGCCGTAGCACTATTTATGGAGGGCCTGCGTGCGCCGGGTGTCTGAGCTGGGCGTATCTAGAGAGTTTAAAATCCTCCAGGGTAACGAGCACTCAGGAACTGAATGCAATTTTATTTACAGGTAGTGTATATTATCCATAGGTAATAGAAACCAATTTTGACCTTCCCCCCAGGTAAAATTGGGCTTTTTTTTTTACATGTAAAACGTTCGACAATATTGGTATTTTTTGTACCACGCTTTTTTACCAGAAAAAAATCATATAATTATTCTAATAAGTTGGATTTTTAATGGTCGGGATTTCGACTGTTTCGACTCTTAGGAAGTTTGATCTGTGGGAATTGCGACTGTCGGGTTTCAGACCGGATCACATTTGTTTTTAGAGTTGGTTAACGCCTCATTAATGAAACTATATTTAAAAATTTTTTTCGTTTTCAGTTGTGCGCCACAGGTTACAAAATGAATTTGTGCAACCTAGGGATAAAAGTGTTAAATGACTCGTCAGTGACAGTACATTTTAGTATTTAATGCCGTAATGCGATTCCGGCATTAACAGCATACTTAACAGCATTCCAGCAATTAGTGGTATATTTATAATTACTAAAATATAATTACAACCATTAGAGTGTTCGTTACAGCGTGACTACTTTAATAACAATCAGTTTTAAACTCAGTGATTAGTTCTGTTTCCTTTTTTTTAAAGAATACAAAACAATTTTATTACAGCTCTTTCTTTGCTGTCTCTGTTGGCACAATTTAACGACTGTTTTCGCAGTTACGTAATTGTGTAGTATACGATGATTCGGCATAAAACTGCGAACGCTTTTGCCGCTCACGCATTCATGACCTGCAGCCGAAAGCGATAGAAGTTCGTCTGGCGGACGCCGCGTTGTAAAATACCAATACAGAAAGCTTAAAAAAGCGAAGAAAAAAATACTATCTTCGTGTGTAGTGGCATCGTCCTTTACCTCGTTCTCATTTGCGTTAATGCTAATTAAATCCTTCTTATTCTGCTAGTTTACAGCCCGTCCAAAATTATCGGTTTTGTGGGTCTTCAATAATTATTACCATCGCATTCCTGGTCTATACTTAATAGTGTGCTGGATATATCATAAGACCTTGAACAAATTGTAACCAAAACCATTCCTAGTGTCTCACGTCTAGAATGTCGTCTTGTACAACATATCCAAAATCCGCCGAAATCCGAATCCGGGAACATTCTGAAAATTCAAAATGGCGTCCAAATATGGCGACAAAAAAACGGATTTTTAACTTCTAGTATCTAAACCGTTCATCCGACTGAAAATTAACCGGTTTCCAATTATGTTTAGAATACAATTTCCTTCAAAAACGGTTCTATTCATATTTTTGGTAAAAATAATCCTTCTTGCCACATTTCGTTATTTAAGTTCTGTTAGGCAGTTTACGCATGCTATACATAAAACAGTGCATAATGTGTATTACAATTCCTGACTTTAAACAGCTGCAGTACCCGTTGTAATTCGGATAAATGGATGTGATTAGTTTTAGATGAAAGATGAAGATGTTTATTTTCCATCAAGGGTAATTAAAAATATTTATATTAATTAGAATCTAAGCTATGATAGTTTTCTACATTATATGGCCCTGTGCTTTTTGCGCTATTTTACCAAAAGTTGCATCTTAAAACTACAGCAGTATTTAGATAAATGGATGTGATTAGGCTTTAGATGTAAGATGAAGATCTTTCATGTAAGCCTAATTCCGTCCATGTATCAGAATTAGGACGGCTACTGCAGTAGTTTAAAGCTGTTTCTTGTGGCAAAAAGCAATGCGCTACAATGTAGAAAAACTGTCGTAGCTTAGCTTCTAATTAATATAAATAGTTTTAATTACCCTTGTTGGAAAATATACATCTTCATCTTTCATCTAAACCTAATCACGTCCATTTATCATAATTAGAACTGCTGCTGCAGCCGTTTAAAGATGAAACTAGTCGTAAAATGACGCAAAATCAAAGCACTACAACGTTGGTAAACTGCTATAGCTTAGCTCTAATATAAATCGTTTTATACCCTTGTTGGAAAATATGCATCTTCATCTTTTATCCAAGCCAAATCACATCCGAATTAGAACGAGTAATGCAGCTGTCGGTCAGTTGTAATACACATTATGCGCTGTTGAATGTATAACATGCGTAAACGACCTAAACGAATAACAAATTTCGGCGAGAAGGATTAATTTTACCAAAGATATGAATAGAATCTTTTTTGAAGGAATTTTATTCTAAACATAATCGGTATCCAGTTAATTTTCAATCGGATGGACGGTTAGACGCTAGAAACGAAAATCCGTTTTTGTCCATTTTTGAATGCCTTCTTGAATTTTCGGAATGTTCTCGGATTTGGATTTCAGCGGATTTCGGATATATTGTACAGGATGACATTCTAGACATCAGACTAGGAATGGTTTTGGTTGCAATTTTTTCAAGGTACACATACATTTTTTTTTTAAATGGCACCACACTATTGAAGTATTACTATCACCAATTGAGAGTCTGTAGATTTGGCAACATCTAGTACCATCTAGCACTTGCTCGCATCAATGCGATGTAATGCACAACGCCATTTCTTTTAACGAAACAAACACGCCATGCACGAGCCTCCTTAATTAGTCATTGACTGAAAATTTGGTACGTCATCGTGCAACTGGGAGCAAACTGTAAAAGTTAACATTATCACTGACAGTAGATGGCGCCACGGCATTTTCGTACGGTTTTCAATCGGTGATAGTGCCACTTTAACTTCGGTAAGACTTTTGAATATTTCCACGACGTCGTGTTCACCTATTAAGCCTCCCTCCACCCTCCGCCCCCAACGTGAAACAACACCTATTCTCTTCCTGCTGTTGGGCATGTTGTCTTTGTCGTTACTCACTCCCCCTCCCTCAAACTTGTAGCTACTCGTTTTTTCTAACCCCGTTTTGCCGAAAATTAAGCCCTGCTTAAAACTAGGCGAAAAGGGATTCCCGTTTCGCCGAATAAAAATATTCGTCAAAAATTTAATACTAGAGAAGTTAAAGACGCATTCCTGCTTGGAAGAAATGTGCATTTTTGTACTTAGTTTCATTTGCTGATGTTATATGTTTATCCGTAGCGAGCGCGAGCGAGGCAAGCAATATTTGGAAAAAAATTATTCAGCGACACGGAATTCGGCGTACAACGGCAATTCTCATTTTGCCGAAAATTAAGGGCCCCCACGCATTGGGCAGCCAGGTCGTGCGGCCAAAAAACACGGCGACGTGCCGCACGGCCACATCCGTTTTTCAGGCCCCTGCGCATTAAGCAACCAAGCCGCGCGACCAGGTCGCTGCGGCCAACGAGAATGTTTACGGTATATGTAATAGTGATTTCACACGGAATAATTCGTCTCGGGCTGGGGGCTGGCCGTGGCCGGAGCGGCCAAACCTCTTTAGCAGATTCTGGAGGGCCAACGTGACTTGATTTCAGACGGTTTAATTATAAGCGGCTGTTAGCCTCCTTGTTTTGACAACAACCGGTGGCGGGAAATTTTTAACTACAATGAAGCTTTGTTAGCATTTTCAGCAGCGCGGCACGGCGCGCGTTCGGATTTCAGACGGAATAATTAAAGGGTGCCGACCAGCGCCAGCCCGTGCTGGCCCGGGCTGGCCGGTTGTTGCGTAGCGGCCGTCGTGGCTCGCTTGCGCGCGGCATGGGATGGCACGGCACGCAAACATTATTCCCTATGAAATCCGCGGGCGCGGCATCGCATGGCATAGCACACAAACATTATTCCGTGTGAAATCACTATAGCACCGCGCACTCGGCTGCCGCGGCCAGTGAGGTGCAGCGGCCACAGGGCGACCCTACTTGCTCCGTGTTCATTTTTCACCACGTGATCGAAAATTACCAATGAAAAACTGACGTGGCCGCACAGCACGTCACCGTGTACTTTGGCCGCGATGACCACTGGTCGCACGACGTGACCGCCCAGTGCGTGGACCCTTCATTGATAATTTTCGATCACGTGGTGAAAAATGAACACGGAGCAAGTGCGGTCGCCCTGTGGTCGCATACACCCCCCTCGGGATCCAGTGGCCGTTGCGACTGATTGGCCGCGGCAGCCAAGTGCACGGTGCTTCATTTACCGTAAGATTCTCGTTGGCTGCTGCGACTTGGTCGCTAAGACGTTGATGAACGGGATTCGGAAAAACGGGTATACACCTTCAGAGCTACTACGTCTTTTTCTAGGAACCAGTTTGGAACTCAGCGGGCTTGTTCCACGAAGTCCAGCCACGAGAGGCCGAATCGGTCTACGTTTTGTACTCTTCAGAACAAAGTTTAAGGTTATAGAAGCTAGCTTTTCGTTAGCTGTTAGGAAGATTTCATGATAAACTACATTTTCTGTGAACTGTTTGTTGTCTTGAATAAGTATCGCACACCACCCTGAGTTCTAATGACATACTAACATTTGCAGTCCCTTCCCCCCGCTTCTCCTTACATTCTAATTACATTCTCAGACTACTTCATCCTTTTTTTTTTGTGGTTTTGATATTATCTACGACATACTTTTGCCCCAATTATGTATCCAAGGTCTTCCCATCTTTACGCCTGACCCGAAATGAAAAGCATGCGTCCATTTTTTACCCCCCCAGTTATGTCTCGACCACCTACGTCACCTATTTCTTTCTCGCATGGCATCGTGGGAAGCGTTCCAAACCCATGCAGGTACGCACGCAGTCGTCTGGGTTTTTCTGATTATAGTATATCATTCTGGAATGGTTCAGGAGGACAGTTGTCCTTGAGACCCATTACATCCCTCCGCACCATTTACGCTTAAAATTGCATTTGGATTTGGATTTGTAACTACACTGTGAAATGCGGCAGCGAGGAAACTTTACGTGACTAAGAATCAAACTCATTTTGGCGCAAAATCTAAACTAGTGAAAATTCACCAAACGAGAAACGCTATATACAATCAGTTGGAAAAGCGTTTAGAAATTTCTGCGTTAGGGCGCATTTATGCACCGACTCGCCTTTGCATTCTCGCATGTTGAAATTCCAACATGGAGGCGGTTTGAGCTCTCCCCAGCTCGAAACGAAAACAGTGAATAATGCTAGTTTAGAATCGGCCTTGAAATTGTTTAGTCAGTAGGAATTCTTCATCTTATTCTCGCAGATTATAAGACTGCAAGTATTTGCTCAAACGATGTCCGATTTAGCTAATCCAGGAATCGTTCTTAGCATGGCGACGACAACTTTGCCATTGCGATTAAATTCTAGCTGCGAGAATGCAAAGGAGATTCATTGCTAAATGTACCCTAAGAATGGATTGCTGGTGCAGATCAGAACCAAGACCTTATAAAAGGTTTGGACGAGCAATGTTGATCACGCGAACAGTCCCAACGGAAGACGTATTACAGCACCCAGCTTGGTGAATTTTTGTACTAAAAATAGGCATCCACTTTAATGAATTTTAGAAAGGCCAACTTACACATCACGATTCTTCTGTTGGCAAGCAAAGCCATCCAATCAAAACCGAAACTGGTATAGAGTAGCCACCAAGTTTCCAAAAAATCGTTCGGCTTTAGACAGTAGCGATATCGTTAAACCAATGGGTGGAATAAAGAGATATAAATTGCTGTAGTTAATATAAAGGTAAAATGAAAATCAACAATCGGCGAAAAATCTGATATGCTGACTTTAGTGCACTGCTTCAAAAATTCGAAACATGTTGATCACAGTACTGTAAAATCCTACGGCTCAGGCATTGACGTTGACACAATCTGTCATATTTGTAGATAGTTTTAGACCCTCATGGTTCAAAGAAATTAAAGAAAAGACAATGTGTCAATTTCGCTGGTTAATAGGCGTAACCTTGACTAAGTTTGCTTGTATAAAGGTAAATTGAAAATAAGCCATCAGCGAACAACCATAGACTAGAAATAACGTAGTACTATCAGCCGTCCCTGATTGTACAGACGCGCTGACCCGTAAAGTACTGATCTAACACGCTGCTGAGGTGGTTGTCTTGAGAATTTGCGAACTTTGTCAAGAATACAGGACATAAACAAACAGAATATGGAACGTTTTTAAAACGTCCACTTTAAACTTGTGCAACAATGACACATAAATTTCGTCGCTCGTCTGGGACGTCATTTAGACGGACGGCCGTGTGTATTTCCTTTGTTGTGCCGTAATTTTAGCGTGTAATTATGGTTGCTTGGGTGGCTGGAAGCGGACGCCACCGTGACCGATTGTACTACAAAATGGTTACATGTCGGAAACAAGATTAGTGTTGGTATTTTTCCGCCCAACACTCATTACGCTTGAGTAGTACTCAAGAACTGATGACGGAGCTGCGGACAGAGGACTGCCGGACGTGCAGACGTAATAATGCATGGGCTCTACCGGAACAGGATCAGCACCAGCTCGCACCGACTTGTACTGACAACTTCCGTTACGTAAGCAACTAAGCAACAACAAGGCCGCTTGTTTCTATTTCCGCCGTGAGAGGTCGAAGGAACAAAGATCTAAAGTTAGTAACAGAGCTGACATTGAAATGGATTGTCAGTTGTGTTTGTTTACATGAAAAAGGCTTGAAAATAGTTTTCGGCAAGAAAAGAGTTGTGGTTTCATTACGGCCTGGCCTCGAGAACAATTATGTAGCGTAAGTTCAGGAGTACATGAGAATTACACAGAGTAGAAGAAGGAGTGCTTTTTTTTAACAAAGGGTTTTCTGACAAACCAGACTCACAGTTCATAACAAGCAACATATTTTAAATTTCAGCACAATATAGAATTTGTGTGCCTTGTTCACAATCAAAAGTACAAAGACAAAATGCTCTATTGTGCTGAAAATTAAAACTGGTTGCTTGTTATGAACTGTGAGTCTGGTTTGCCAGGAAACCCCTTGTTGAAAATCTCCTTTCACTCACATACTGGTCGTTTTGAAGAAGGAGTGATTAAGGCTCCTTTGCTAGACTCGATCTAGTATCGAGCCTTCCTTAATGAAGGATTTCCACCAAATGACCAGCTGGCAGTATCTGTAGCCATTTGGCGTTATCTAGTCCTGTCTATCCCTTACTTTCAACAGGCGAAGAAACACACAAATAAATTTCTTTTTGCACAAACGAACAAGCCACGTGCCTCCTTAATTATTGGTACGCCCACGTGCACCAGGAAGCAAGCGGTAAAAGTTAAGCCTAACAACATAACGGGCGCTTTTTTCTGTACATCGACCGCTTTGAAACGCAGATTTTGAACCGCTAGATGGGCGCCATCGAGTGACAGTGATATCGTCAACCTTGACCGCTTGATCCCTGGTGCACGTGGACCCACCAACTTTACATTCAGAAATTTAGGCGGCACGTGGCTATAGTTTGTTATGCGCTTTCCTTCGCTTATTGAAATCAAGTGCTACATAGAACTAAATAATGGTAGACGGCGCTAAATGCTCTACCATTCGGAGAATAGAGCAGTGACACGACGTAGTATTATTGTGTATAACTCTATGCTGGAGCCTTAATGGGTTAGCTGCAAAGGGCACTGCAGAGAGAAACAGAAGGGCGTCATACTGAAGCCGATGCTGTGAAGAGTGATTTCTTAGACCTAAAACGCGCGATTTTTGTTGTTAGAGAAAACAACGTTATTTTAAGCCTAAGAAATCCGCTCTTCCGTTGTTTTTCCCTCCATTTTTATGCAGTGCACCTTGTAGTTATGCCCTCCAAAACCCAAACTGGTGCCAATATGGCGGCAAATGTCACTGCTCTAGAGTCACCTATAATTGCAGATCCGTGCGTTTCTTTCCCTGGAAGTGGTCTAGCAAAGAAGAGTATGGTGTGCGATTAACGTCAAACTTGTCTACATAAAACGGGGTGGACATAATGTACAATTCGTAATACTGACGTTGACTTTACACCATATACTGCACTTTTGCAAAATCGCTATAGAGGAAAACCCTACGGATTTGCCGAATGAGCCACGAAGATGAATCGCATACGGGAACTAATCCGTCACACGCTGGAACAGAGTCTTAAAGCAACATCCAGCCTGCCTTATAATCTTCCGCCTGCCTCACAACACGCACGCAACGATCACATCCGCGTATTTGCCACAGCTAAGGTCAACTGAGACGGTAGCTTCGTTCCTTGCAGCGAAAAACGTAGCTACGGTCTCAGTTGGCATTGCGCCTAATAGTCCAGCCAGCGTGAACCCATTGATTGTGTCGTCAAAACCCGGAATGATTCTTGTATTTTAAAATCACAATTTATAATTTTCTAGACTAGTGTCTTATAATTATGCTTCGGCGATCTATGGGAATAATTAATTTTAATTTTCACTGCATTAGTCTTCTAGATTTTTGATCTCATAGTAATTACTAGCAAACGATTAAAATTAATACTGCGCACACACACATAAAACATCCAAAGCCATTGTAGGCGCGCGATGCATCATAATATTATATGTTCGGGACGAACGTAAATAAAGTTAGTAGGCTAATATTCGACAGAAAATCTCCTAGACGCCACATTTTAAAACGGATTTTTATCAAGGGAAAGACTAACGGTAAGTAAATAGACCTTTGGGGTCGTACTTGATGTGGAGGATCGAGAAAAATGGCGCTGGGAGGTATACCCCTTTAAGACAATCCAAAACTCCCGGTCTCTAATAGAAGTCGTTATTTACTCCTGATTAAATTCATTATCATTTGGCCGCGGGTCTGAGACTGTAATAAAATAATACGGCACAGTCAAAGAGTTCTTTACCTGCCTAAAGGTGGCCGCACACCCAAATCGACAAAACGTCGTACGACAGGTCATTTTGTCGAAACCTGTCTCGGCATTGCTGCAGACGTCTCCAAAACCAGAGGAATGAGCTGAGCGCCACACACTGGAGACGTCTTCAGGCGTCTTTAGGCGTCTCACGACAACAAAGAGAAGCGCCTTCTAGTTTCGTGTGGCGGGGTCTCTCCACCAGATCGACATCTCGCGACGTTTCGTCTTGCAACGACGTTTTGTCGATTTTGGTGTGCGGCCACCCTAAAGGCCTCTCCAGACAGAAGAAAATTTCGTGCGAAGCAATGCGCGACTACGTGCCTACAAGGTCAAAATTGCTGCAATCGTACGGTTGGTGTTGTGTTAAGGACCAATATTGAAGTCTTTTTTACACCATACGGCGACTCCGTGCAACCCCGAGCAGCCAGTCTGGTTAGGGCTTAAGGCACAAACCCAGAACCGTCTTTAGCCTTTCTGGAAGAGCAAACCACTACGCTATATTGAGGTAAAACACTGTTCAATCCTTTACAATGGTGAAAAACTACAACCCGTTTTACTGACTGGGTTCGTCGTTTAGAAAAACAAAGCATTAGAGCTCGTATCCCCATGGAACTCACAGCTGTGAAGGCACACCAATAAAAATTGGATTAGCTATACATCTACGAAACTAACTATAATTTAAACTCTATTTTTGGGGAACAAGGGTTGTTTTTATTCCTTCGTAATATCAGAAAGGAATATAGAATTAAATGAGCACTGTACGAGTGCACGGTCGGCGTTTCGGATTTCTGACCGAGCCAAGCCAGGCCGTACCATTCTGCGCCATTATTCCGTATGAAATCCGTGGGCGCGGCATGGAACGACGTGGAACAAAGACATTATTCCGTACGAAATCAATTTAGTGGTGTACCGATACCATAATTCCGATACCGGTTCTGGTACCATAAACCAGTTCCATACGGTTCCGGTACTTACTAAGTACGATTACCAATAAAACTATTTTTTTTAATGTTATTAGAAAAACATTAGGCCATTTTAAAACTAAATTGTTTCTCAGGCAAAAATTTATTTTTTAAATTTTTGCTTAGGATTTTTTTTTGCATAAGATCTAGCCTACACAACAACTACATTTATGTAAATTAGAGTTCGTTTGCACACGAGAATGTCAGAAAATTGGACAGGAGGAGACTTGGGAGGCTGGGAAGGCGGCGGGGCTAACAATGTCAAAATATTACAATGGTGCAATATGTAACAATGGGGTAACAATAGGCGAGGCGCACAATATCGGATTATGGCTCACTCGAACAAGATGCAACAATTATGGTTGGGTGCCGGGAACGTAACATTGTCGTTGTTTTTAGTTCGCTAGCTAGTTGTGGAGAACCAAAATTAAAGTAACTGGTCATGATTTTTCCTTAAATCTTCAATTTTAAACCGTTAGGGGTGCGAAGTTTTTAAATTGGGCGGCCGACATGACTGAGTGCCTTATTTACTTTTTCAATGCGGGCTTCGGGAAGCCAGTTGAATGGTTTCCGCGATTGTTTGCCACGATACTGAAACAATCCAGAATCAACTACTCATCGAGATGACGCATGTTAAATCTAGAAACACGCTAACGTGTTGCCATCATATAATAATCATGGGACAAACCTTCGGCGGAACCTGAACATAAGTATGCATTTCTAATGTTCCGTTTTTCGAAAGTAAAAATCGGTGGACAGTGGACACATGATAACCAGACCGTAGCATTTACAATAAAATGGAAACGAAAAAAGCCAACAAATTAACTGAGCAAAACACGGCTTCACCGTTTAGGAAAAAAAAACATTAGAGCTCGTATCCCCATACTCACAGCCGTGAAGGTACACGAATAAAAACGGATTAGAATTCACTCGAACGCAACGAACTATAATTTGAACTCCAATTCGCAAAACGTAAACCCACAAACACACACAAAATATACGCCATAAACAGCAAAACGCTACAAAATTGAAAGATAAAAATGTATACCCAAAATGAACACGTAATTACTCAAACGAAATAGAAATAACCACCTCAAACGACCTTCAAACACAAACACAAGCAAAAAACAGCCTTAACTAGGAGTCTGCTTGCTTCATAAATTATAAATGCACTCAAAATACACATGTACCCACTCACACGAAGCAGACTTAATATATGATACAACAAACACAGACAAATTATAAAAAAAGTCTGTGTAATACACAAATTATGCGTGCACGTCCAAACACCGAAACATTAAACTTTTCAAACATAAACTGGGCTTTCTTTCCGACATAACCCTTGATCAAAAACCGTCCTTGTTCCCTGGTATTGGAGTTCAAATTATAGTTCGTTGTGTTCGAGTGAACTCTAATCCGTTTTTACTCGTGACACCTTCACGGCTGTGAGTATGGGGATACGAGCTCTAATGTTTTTTTTTCTAAACGACGAAGCCGTTTTTTGCTCAGTTAATTAAGTCTTACCATGTTAGGCTCACCTCTTGGACATGACACAGACATTTTAAAAACAAAGTACGCTTGTGCTGCAACAAGCCTCAAGTTTACTGATTTCAAATCATAGTGATAAAACATTCAATTAGTTAACATGACAAATTACGTTATAACATTAAAAACGAACCGTAACTTACAACGGCAGCTTACCTTACTACAAACTAGCATCGTACCCGGCTTCGCCCGGGGATTTGTTTGACCCGTGGTTGTTTCCCAGTATTTGCGCGGTGCTGCCTGATCGTTCACTGCAACAGTTAATTTTTCTTTGTGTAACACTCCCCCTTTCCGTCAATTCTCTCCCTCCGCAAAGCAATATCGTAATCAAATAGTGGCTTTAACATAAGCACTGCCCCACGAACGGGCATTCCCCGTTCAGGCCCCTCCCCGATCCCATTAGCGTGCGAAAAACTGCCCTTCGTACATGACGTCATTTAAGACATGCCTTTGCGATGACCGCGCATAGCAAATTGTTAGTCGAGGTAAACAATGTGCCAATTTCAACTTCTTCATTGTTCCCCTTCCGGGGGTCGTTGCGGTTGCTTCATTTCTGCTATGAGACTTTGGTTTATAATGTAAGAAGATAAAAACGTCAAGTGTGCCGTAAAAAAAAAAGGGTTATATGATTGAAGTTTCACGTAACTTTTAAAATGTACGCAGATAAACATTTATGATTTTTAATTGGAATAAGAAAATGTACAATTGAGAAAACTGCATCCATTTAAGTGCTGCTGTGCTTTACGTTTTAAAATATATGATTCGTAAAGCACAGCAGCGCTTAAACAGATGCAATTTTCTCAATTATCCATTTGATTATTTAAATTAAAAATCCTGAATACCAATTAAATATCAATTAAATCCTGAAGCACAACAGTACTGAAACAGATGCAATTTTCTTAATTGTACATTTGCTTATTTCAATTAAAAATCATCAATTTTTATCCGTGTACATTTTAACAAGTATGAAACGTCAATCATATAAACCCTTTTTTTTTTTTACGGCACACTTGACGTTTTTGTTTGTAATCCGTGAACCTTTTTTACGGGCATGGCGTCGCACTACAAAGGTTTATGTCCTCGACAATTGAATTGATGGGATGTTTGTTGCCTTACTTGAACTAGAACTTGAACTTTATTACTCGAGTTTCTACTGACCCCCAACGTCATGCACTCGCTCTACTTATTGCTGGCTTACCCTAACATCCACTATACCACAAGTTAGTATCACAGTAAAGTGATGCCTTACTCGCCGTTAATTTGAAACAATTCAGCTCAGCTCTGAAAGCCTGCATCTACGAAATAAATACGCCATTCTATCATTTCTATAACTGCCAATTTTGAGCCTTGAAATTAACAACGTAGCTTAGTTGGGTTTCTGACTACATGCGTTTTGCTGAAACACGGATTCTTTCATTTTACCCATCAACATGAAGAATGAATCTGGCGTTTGCTGAGTGGCATTGTTCCCTAATTACAATGGTAAAAACAATGTAAAACAATCAAAACTGGTCGTTCAGGGTCCCTACTCCGGAATGGCTCGACCAATTAAAATGTGGTCTCTTTGAGAATGAAGGCCAATGAAATTGCTGGCTTAGATCATGTTTCAGATTATAGGTAGGTATAGTAGTTTTTTTCTGAAACAGTGTTACACAAGAACAAGAACCACAACAACAACAAGTGAACAGTTTTCAAATTTACTTGTGACTCCCTACTTTTACTCTGCACAGAATTTCATAATTTTTTTGGTATAAATGTACCTTCGATTCCTATCTACTAGGTGACTAAGTTTGATCGAAATCTAGTTGATCGAAATCTAGATGTGTCTCGCCAAGTTAGGCAACAAACGTCCCCACAAACATCATTGTGGCGCGACGCCATAGTGTAAGTGTCTAATATCCTGAAGCATAGTTGGGCAAATTTCAGGTATACTTGATAAAAATAATAATGCGGTACAAAAGCTTAAATTGTGTTGAAATCGAGAGCAATGACCCACCTGACAAAAATTAACTCGTATAGGAATGCCGGCTAAGCTGCTTCCAATGCAAAATCTGAAGCTCAATAATGTTGCAAATGTGTAATTCTAGTCCGCTCATCCCCATGTTAAATCCCATAGGGCGATTATTCGTCGATACCGAGATAACAGGAAAGCTTCCAGCTACGAAATTGGACGAATGGCTACAGTACAATACGAACTGCGTACCTTTTATGGTTTGGAACCTGGGGTTGTAACGGGGATGGTGTGGGAGGACGCGTAAGTACAAAAATATACTTATAACCATTGTTAGTATTGTTGTCATCGGACGGCCAAAGTTCGGACAATGACAACGTGTATACTGATAGGGTGCCTAGACACACACTAGTGTATCACGATAACAACGTTATCGAAGAAATTGTATTCACGTACATTCACGAAAAATAAACAAACTGTAAAAACAAAGCAAAATAAACAAAGCCAAAAAATGGTAAAGAGGCCACAAAGTTGAGAGTGGTTTGGCCCTTCAAAGGAGTGATATCAACACACCAAAATTAACTAAATAAAACAAATTACAACAATATTAAAACCAAACCAAAAACCTATAAAGAGGTAACTAAGTTGAGAATGGTTCGGTCTCTAGGCAAAAAAGTAGTAGCAAAGTGTTGAAAACCAATTTCTTGTTGACGTGGCACTTTATTACTCATCTGCACGGTAGTGGAGTTGAGTCTAATACACAATTTAAAAAGAAAAAGGACTGATATCATATCAAAAACCCAAACTGGTAAAAGGGGCCGCCAAGTTCCGAATGGTTCGGCCCTTCAAAGAAGTGGTATCAATACACCAAAACATTTGCCAACTTAATCGCACCGAATAATACTTTGGACGTTAAATGAAAACTTAAACATTGCTACCAAAAGTAGCAATGTTTTAGTTTTCATTTAACCTTCGAACTATTAAGCGGTGCGATTAACTTGGCGAATTTTTTGGTGTGTTGATATCTCTCCTTTGAAGGGCCGAACCATTCAGAACTTGGCGCCCCCTTTTACCAGTTTTGGTTTTTGATATATATTGAATAGGAACGGATACATTAATAGTTTTTAGTTTTGCTGGAGGGAGGACTTCAATCACATATATATATATTCACGGTCAACGAGAGGAGGCAAACTGTCCACCCTACAGTTGTAGTTCTACACATCGCTTGTTACCGTAGCGTTTAACTCTGTCATATTCAATCCCATACCCTCAATCCAACTTGGAGACCTGTTTTTAGCCCCTTTCACCTCCTACCACCCCCCCCCGAATATTTCCATGGCGCGAGGGTGCCCATCAAATCCAGTGGTGTTCGTCCAGACGTTCTTGAAAAAAAACTATTTGCTTTTTTTAACAGTTATAATGGGCCAGCCGCTCAATATGGCGCATTTTATGGACCATCACTCGCATTTAAATTCTCCATTAACCGACATTGCAAAGAAAGTCGAAAAACATGAATAGTTTTTTTTAAGTTTATTACGTAGTGAGTTTTCACTGTTGCAAGAGTGTTTCTATTATTAAAAGTTATTATCATCCAAAATATGAAAGAATGAAAGATAAAAACTGTTGACAAAAGATACCGTTCCAATTAAACACAACAAGAACAAAATTTTTCAGCTTTGCACAAATTGGCATAAAGGCTTAGATAACCATGGCTTGTTTAGCGCAAACAATTACGATCTACATAATAAGATCGTGTAAATCAAGACTATTACTTTTAAGCACACTACTTTTAAGAGTGAAGTAAGGGACCGGTCATTATTTATCGCAGGGGGGGGGGGGGGGGCAGAGGAAATCGGGGATGGTCATGAAGGTTTTGGACCCTCTCGCGGGAGGGTTATAAATATTTTTTAAAGCGGTCAGTGTATTTTGATCCCCCTCCTGTTGGTACCTGGTTTCTTGACTTCTGTCTTTTAGGTGCTGACTATGTTACGGATATGGGCATACAAGGAAACAGTGTGTTCATCGTACTTATTGTATGAATGTCAACAAGAGATGGGTGTAAGAACATTTTATAGAACATTTTTAATCCAACATGTCTTTTCCTTGAAAACGAGACTAACGGTAACTGTTGGTGTGGAGAGGTATTTACTTAATTTGCAGACAATCTGAATAGGTGTACGAAAAGTGCATTTTTTTTTCGGGGGAGGGTCATGTTATTTTTGTACCTTGAGTGGGGGAGTCAAGACTCTTTTCAGGGTCTCGAAGGGGGGGGGGCATCAAAAATTTGGTGATCACATTTTCATTTCCTCCCCCCCCCCCCCCCATAAATAATGCCTGGTCCCTAAGAACCACCCCCCCCACCGGGCTGGGGGGTTCTCGGGGGGGGGGGGGGGGGGGAGTGTAGCTTTTCAGGACCACATGCTTCTCGAAGGGGCAGTTTCGAGATCGTCTTCAGCCTCATTTATTTCGCCAGCATGAAGATGAACATGAGAAATAGAAGGGATCATAGAAATGGGGAAGGGGAGTATTAGCGGTGGGGTGGGTGATTTGAGTCACAGGATGCGCTGATTGAGTGAGCGAAGCGAACGAAAATCAGTGTTTATTAGCCAGTGTGTGCAAAAATTTTAAGAAACTTAATTCGGTGGAACATGGACATACACAAGAGCTACCATACCTTCAACCAGTGTTGCAAACCGTACATTCAACACCACCCACGGGTTCGAGCTATATCTTACATAAAGAACATCCGCAGAATCTGATGCAACTACAAGAACAACTTCTGTAACAAACCATGAGCATTACAAATCCAACGTCCTTGCAGCTGCGTCGTTTATTGTCCTTGAATTTACAGCAGAATTTTTCTTTTTTGTCGGCAGTTTCTTTGGAAGTTGTTGACCGAACACCATTTCCTTGAAGAGAAGCAACGAAAAAAAACTGAGTCACCGTTTTATTGGCTGTCTTTTGGAAGCTGAATGAAACGAAAGGGGGCTTTTCTTGGAGGCAAGCGTCAACATTTCCGCAACAAAGAAAGAAATTGGTTTCTTCATTCCTTCCAAGGTAATAAGAAGTTTCCGTTCAGTTCGGTTCTCGAGTGAATTAAGAAAGAAATAGGAAAGAAGAAGGAGAAAGGGGAGGGGAAGTGTTTAGAACTCAGGCAAAAGCGAAAGGGCTAAATAATTAGGAAAGGTAAGAGGGAAAATGTAAGGTGATACGTTGCTTCTCTTTATGTTCGAATGCCACGTGTTCGAAAGTTGGGTTTCGTAGATTTCATAACCCGTTTCTGTCTGCAAATGCCCCTCCCCCACGCCAAAACCGAAAATCGATAGGTGATTCTTGGGCTGTACGATACGACGCGAAAACAAGCCGTGTCGAAACGTGCGTCTCATGCGATTTCCAACCAGACGACCAAACAGAGAGAGCTCAAGGCCATACAGGGCAAAAAAAAAGTAGTTTATGAAATAATACATCAAAATGAAACAAGACTATACTCTCGATTAAAAAATTCACTTCGGTCACTGTTTAGAATTAGTGCAAAGACGTTATTATTTTATCATCACAGACATTATCCTCATCATAAACACCAGAATCGTGCTGGAAATTCAAAATCGCCATTTGAGGGGAGAAATTACACTGAATAGCACGGAGGCCTATACGGATCCAAACGTTTTTCAAAAGGATCAGCCACGAATAAAAGAAATAACATAAGTTTTTTTAGACTTCATCAAAATGGTTCGTGAGGGTTTCAACAGATGCAGCCTTCACCACCTTTTCCAGACAGCAGTTCCAAGGCGTAATGGCTCTAAACCGGATGTAGAACTTTCCACAATTGGTTTTAACCCTTGGTTTCAGTATGGTGTAGCAGTGACCTTTCGTTTTATGCATTTCATTCACAATGAAGTGTTCTCTAAAAGAGCGACACAAGTCTTTGTTAAAAAGTTTAAACAGAACGACTGCGGCCTTGCAGTGCTGGAAACACCGGTTCTCGTCAGACGACCACCGAAGTTAAGCAGCATTGGCCCCGATTGGTACTTGGGTGGGTGACCTCCTGAGAATCCATTCCGGGTGCTGCAGACATAGGTCCTTAGGGCTTCGTCGGGCAGATGACCGGGTGCGGTTAACGTTCGCTAAAACCAATTAAACCCTTTTCAGAACGGTTCTTCGCTCTTCCAGAGAGGTGAGGCTTTGCTCGTAGGGCAAGTGAGGGATACCAGCAAGAAATGTTGTTGCTCTTCTCTAACCTATTCCGCACAAAATTTCTGGTGCACAGTAAACTATAGACTACAATTCGTCGAATAAAGACACTAATAATCTTATGCATGATACAAGTGTTGTGAATGGAAAGATGCATTCTGAAGAAGTAAATCAAATGACCACAGACAAGCACTGTGTGCCGCCATACTTTAATTTCCTGTCGATAATGATTCCAAGGTACTTCATCACTGAAACTACCTCAAGGAGTCAAGGGGGCTTCAGATTCAAGGTGTGTTTGGATGGCCTCCACCTCCAATCCTCCTAACTTTGCTCTTTTCTTGATTGAAATCTAATTGATTTCTTTTAGCCCGTTTGCGCACTGTGTTGATGTCTTCATGTGAGGGTCAGTATCAACAACAGAAGTGATTTTCCTGTAAATGTTGAGATCACCTGCATAAATAGCAGAGCTGCTGTGAAGATCACTCACCACATCACCAGGAAAGACATTAAATAGAGTTGGGCCTAGTATAGATCCCTGGGGAACTCCACTACGAATGCAGAAGAATTCCGAACAATGATCTTTGATACGTTTGCTCAGCTAATTTGTAATCATATTCCAATGAGGAAACCAACACCTCTGGTCTGAAATTTTTTGCAAAAGGATGTCATGAGGGACGCTATCGAATGCTTTCTTAAGATCAAGATAAACGACATCAGTAACAAATTCATCCTCAAGATGTTTTGTCTAGTCGCTAGTACAATTAAGCACGTTAATCAGGCAGGATTTGCTCTTAATGAGTCCATGATGGTTGTGCTAAAGCCACCATTCTTCTTGGTGTACGATCGTAGCCAACCATCGATAAATCTCTCAAGGACTTTAGCAACATGTTAAAAGGACATTCCTCCAAGCGCCATTTTTCTCGATCCTCCACAGCAAGTACGGTCCAAAAGTTTTGTTTCCTTACCGTTAGTCAGTCCCTAGCTGAAAAACCGTTTTAAAATGTGTTGTCTACGAGATTTTCTGTTGAATATTGGGGAATTTTATTTACAGCGGAACGCACGTATGTGATGCTTTGCGTGCTTACAACAATCATGACGTTTCATCTCTGTGTGTGCATGTACTAATTTTCTAATAATTAGGTCAAAACATGAGGTCAAAAATCTAAAAGACTAATGCAGTAAAAATTAAAATTTATTATTCCAGTAGATCGCCGAAGCAAAATTATAAGACACTAGCTAGAAAATTATAAATTGTGATGTTAAAATACGAGAATCATTCCGGTTTGTGACGACACAATCTTTAACTTGATGCTGTTTCGTGTACTATTCCCAAAGCCAACCGAGACAACAGCTATGTTCCTCGCTGTGAGGAACGCAGCTACCACCCCAGCCGACCTTGTCACTGGTAAATGCGCGGATGACGATCTGCGCGTGGCTGTTATAATGCAGGCGGAATGTTATAAGGCAGACCGGGTGGCCCTTTAAAGGAATAATTGTTATCTGTAATTAATAATGCAAATTAGGTCATCACCTTTGTGAACAGGTACAACATTAGCCATTTTCCATCCTTGCAGGATTTCTCCAGAAGTCAGAGAAATTTGTTAAAACCGCAAGCAATGGGTAGTGATAACTAGGATGCACAATTCTTAAGCACAGTTGCACAGATGTGATCGTGACCAGGTGCCTTTCCTGGGTCAAGGCATTTTAATTTTGCTTCCCTTTCCCAAGCTGAAACGTGAGCAGGCTACAGGATCAGGAGTTCCTTTTCAGGAAAGTTTAATGCTGTTCCTCCTGTCAGTGAACTTTGCAAATGATTAATAATAATAAAAACTTTATCAATTCAATATACTGAAGGGAGAGAACAGGGACTTAGCGTCTACTTATGTTCGGCCCATTAAAAATATGTTTACAATAAAAACTAATTCAAGATAGTCAAGATGTATTGGTCACCGGAGAGATGGGATGTCGTTATGGTAAAAAACACTACTTGAATTTCGAAAGAAACTGTGCTAGAGCCAATGATCACAGTCTGGTTTTAAATTAGTTTAGAGTAACAACATTGATAACATCACTAGGCAGTGCATTCCAGCCTTTAACGCCTCTGTTACTAAAGTAAAATTTTCGACAATCGAGTGTTGACTTTTGAACAACTAATTTAAACTTGATTTCCAAAGAGTTCCACAATTTCATCTAGGTTAGAATGAGCATTTGTTTCACCGTCATGGATTAATGAATGAATGAATGAATGAATTGAATTTATTGCGTAACAAGCAAAACGTGACAAGGAAAGGGTCAGTTGACCACTAATATCCTCAACGTACATAAAAAGAATAAAAAACAAAAAAACATAACTAGTTATATAAATTCATCAAATAAACAAACAATACTGACCAATTACAGTCGAGTCAAGAGCAAAAACAATAGCCTCTAATTAAATATTCAGTGAGGTTAAGTTTACGCAACTCAGTTTTAAAAACATTTAAGGAGGGCACCAAGACCAGATCGCCAGGAAGGTCGTTCCACGGCTTCACAACCCGATTTGCGAAAAAAATTTCCGACAGTCGGATTTGGTACTATGAACAACGAGCTTGAGCTTGTGCTCCCGTGTTCGTCCATCATAGCGAAATTCAAAAAAGTTTGTGGAATCACAGTCCACCAAACCATGTAAAATAGAGAATTATGTTGTTTTTATGTTTGGTGTAGAGATAGCTGGAGAGAGCTTTTGGATTACGCTTTGCATTCCCTAAGTGTAGTGGTGCATATTCACTTTTTGCCTTTTTTAGTCTTCTGTAGCCAAACGATATTCCTTTCAGAGATGTGTCTACTCCATTTCCGAGGGGTTGGATCCATTCTATAATTCTTCCACAATCTACTGTTATAGTTGATAGTGTGCTTGATGCATCCTGGTTTGTATTTCGTTCTGTCTTTGTCAACAGAAGGGACGGTGCAGTCAAGCAGGTTCCGAACATTAGTTTCTATAATATCCCATGAGTCACACGTGTTTAAGTCATGAAGTTCGTCACTCCAATTAATGCATCACAGTATATTGTTAATTAACATAAAATCAGCGTTCCTCAAGCCCTATCGTTTTCCAGCACTGTCATCACGCGGTAGCACTCGAGAGTCCAAAGCAGTACAACATGGTCACTTTTGCCAAGGGGATGAGAAGAGCTAGCACTTGATACATAGTGGTCACTGTTTGTGATCCCCAAGTCCAAAGTGCTAAGGGCTTGTCCTTGCCTACGACGGGTAGGAAAGTCAACCAGTTGATCCAACCCGTAGTCCAGAAGTAGGTCTACAAATTCGATAGATGGAGAGGGCATTTGCCCCACATTGGTTGTTTCCAGTTCACGTTTGGCTAATTAAAATCACCAGTAAGAATCAATTCATCATCTGGGAAAGCTTCAATGTTATTTCTCCATGAAAGGACTGTGGTCCAGATTGTCACTTTTATAGCAGATTGAAAAATTTATTTTTTCGTGCCATTACAGATGCGTTTTGCTACGTGTGATTTTGTACGTGATTGTCTTTAACGTTGTTTGTGCTCGTGTCACGTGCTTGTATGTTGTGTTCGTTTGCAGCATGTGCGTTACGTTACCCATTTTCCTGAGAAGCACATATTGAAAAGGTCGTCTTCATCCTCCCAGACTACCTCAATCAACCTTCGTTCGTCGTCTGCAGAATTTGCCCCCAAGGAAGGAGACTCAGTTTCTGAATTATTTCCAGCGTTATTAGTTCGGTTGCCCTCGTTAACAACATTTATTGGTGCATGAGGCAGTTTTAACAACTCTGTGAACCTCTCCAATAATATATTTGTCTTCAGTCGTAAATTCAGTAATTATTTCTTTATTGAAAACTACAATCTGCGGGGTTAGTGGCGTTGAGTGGAGTGAGCATCCGCAAGTGACGCAGAGCAAGCTTAACACAGAACATTTGCGTCATTTGTGATGTTGAGGCCCTTACATTTACAGCTGCTTTACCCACAAATTTTCATAGTAACACGGGACTTATATGTACCACAATCCACTGAAGTATCCTACAACCTGTAGAACGAGAAAAGTATTTATTTTCAGTTCCAATGTTACAGTGAGGAGTTATTTTGTAGACGACCCTTCATTACCTGTGACCTGGCGGCCCTTTCCGTGACCTTCAGCCACGCCTGCTGCTTCTCGGGAGGAGAACCTTGGCTGAACGACTGGCTTGACCAGCCTGCTCATTATGTAATGGAGATCGCTATTTCTGAACTTGGCGGCAGCTCCTTATCTGGGTGTTTGCTGGGTCTTTGAAGTTAATATGTAGACACAAGCGGTTTAGCTTGCTGTTGGCCCCATGTTAATAAACCAGGTTTCAATCTCTTTAAATGTGTTTTTGTCCCCCCCCCCCACCTTAATTTTGGTCTAAATTAAGTGTACGAAATATCGACCTCCATTTGCGATTAGCTGTTTTGTGATAAGGTTCTATGTATTAAAACGCCATCAATGCATGTTTCAATCTAATGTACAGTCCAGTTCGACAAATACAAGCAGCTAGCTCTATACCATGGCGGCATAAAATACGCCTGTCTAGGTGATTCCACCACAGAATGCTACCGCCCCCCGGCCTCAGGGTGCCCCCGAAAGAAAAAAATATACAAAAAGTATATAAATAATAAAAAACTATATACATTTAAAAACGGTTCTAATTTGCTTTTGTGAAAGTGCCAGGAATCTTTTAGCGAGTTTTTATTGAACTGCCACGAACGAATGGGTTGTAGTGTAGCTCTGGAGCCGATGGCCATGTAGGCTGAGCACCTTTTGTGAAAAGTGAAAAGCAAACTGGACTGGAGTACGAAAAAATGGCTCCTATTTTCACACCAACAAAAAATGTGAGAAAAGTGCGACCTCAGAAATTTTCCACTGAAGCGTTTTTTGTGGGCCATCCTGTATCTTAAGGTGGGGGGGGGGCTAATTTACCACCGGCCCTATCTCTCCCCCCCCCCCCCAACTCCCCTGCGTCCCCTCCAGACCGTTCACCCACCGGCTGAATCTGAATCTGACTGAATGCTCCCACTACCTGACCACCTTCACCATGGTATTTTTTAATCGTGGTGTGTGTTCTTCTTTGTTTGATTCTCTGTATA
>JAHWFP010108205.1:124883-139259 GCA_023313725.1 Lithobius niger
GTTTGATTCTCTGTATAATATTTATGACAGTGTTAGTGAAATTTGTTTCTGCGCAGCGGAATAATACTGACACAGAATACTCAAACACAACGAGACAGATCAAAAACCATGATGTAATATCGCATCCCCAACTTCCTCATCAGAAAATATTCCCGGAAGAGAACATTAATGTTTTCCCTAAGAGACCCAACAGTTTCGTAGAATGCGTTGGCAAACCGTTCTGATTTCTTTTTTTTAATGTTTTTCTTGGCACTAACGCGGTGCTTTAAAGAAGAAGTCTAAAGCACAAGTTTACTGACACATTAACGGGTTAATAGTAGGTGTAGAGTGACGTCACCAGGTCGTTCGAGCGACTCGTCTAATCGTTAAATTACTTTTTTAATGCGGAATGCTCCAAGCTACCCCTTTCCCGTGACCGTGGCCTCTGAAACATGGCTCCGCCTTTGCAGGTCGGAGGTAGGCTACTTTGTGTATTGACTGTTGACAATCAATATTGGATGGATGCGAAACCATTTATGTTGACAGGGATACTTAATACAAAATAAAAATGTTAAAAGTTATAGTTGTGTGTCGTCTTCTAACAAAATAAAAAAAATGTCATAGGAAATTTATGTAGGCTTAGTTGGGATACACCGTCGCCAACGTTTATATCTTCTTCACATTATAAACCAGGTCTCATAGCAGAAATGAAGCAACCGCAACGACGCCCGGAAGGAGAACAATGAAAACGTGCGAGTGTGTCAATTCTTTGGCTTGAAGTTGAAACTGGGACATTGTTGCCCTGAAGAGAAGTTAAAGCCAGGTGACCAGGAGTGGTTAACGCTCGTTAAACCCTTTGAAACCCTTTGAAGTTTAAATTGGCACATTGTTGCCTCGATTAACAATTTGCTCTGCGTGGTCATCGCAAAGGCATGTCTTAAATGACGTCATGTACGAAGGACAGTTATTTTTCGCACGCTACTGGGAGTGGGGAGGGGCCTGAACGGGGAATGCCCGTTGGTGGTGCAGTGCTTATGTTACAGCCACTATTTGATTACGATATTGCTTTGCGGAGGGAGAGGATTGACGGAAAGGGGGAGTTTTACACAAAGAAAAATTGACTGTTGCAGTGAACGATCAGGCAGCACCGAGCAAATACTGGGAAACAACCACGGGTCAAACAATTAGCAAACTCATCATGCACTAAAATGAAAGAGGGCGAGCGGCCAACAATGTCTGTAACAATCAATAATACTAAATGTTAGAGCCGAATTGATTAGTTTCGAGGATGCCCTGGAGAAAGCTGGTTAATTCTTGGCACGGCAGCAAAGAAAAAGGGCGAGCGGCCGACACTGTGAACAAATATGCCCTATAACAATCAGTATCAAACGAAACATTGCTTCAATAATGCTGGCTATTTATTTTTATTTTTATTTATACCTTACAGGAGCCTACCAAGCCTGAATGCTGCGTGCTCCATCCAACACTTAACTAACATACACTAGACTAAAACTAACGCAAAGCTCAAAATCAAACGGCCAAAACAACAGAGGCTCCCAAGTTATTGCAGAACAACAAAATCAGCCGACGTGCTGGTTATTACAGCCGAGTTGAATAGTTTCAAAGCTGACTGAGTAACAGACACTGCATGCGCGATCGTTGTTGCAGGCTTATAAGAGTGACACCCTCTACTGAAAACTCTATTTATTTCCCTAAGAAGACCGAACACTAGGGATTCCAAGGGAGGGGGAGCATGAATTGGGAGGGGAAGGGAAGGGGGATATTTAGACCATACAATGGGGGAATGCGGTGGGGGGATACCGGGGAGAAAATCTGACCTTACAAGGGGGAAGGGACGAAGAGGGAGTAAAGTATTTCGCTCGTGCATGTGGGAACCAGCTAGACTGGCGTATGTTACGCCGGGGGGGGGGGGGGGCAGCTAGTGTAAATTATCATTCTACTTCGGATTTAAGAGCAAGAGCAATGAAGTAGTAAATTTCTGGTACAACAATGAAGTCCGCTGGTAATTTTACAAACACATTTTAAAACGACACCAAAGTCAAAACTCCAACAAAAGTTCTAACAGTTCCAACTTAAATTTTTGGTTGGGGCGGGGGAGGGGGGACCCTACTCACTACCAAAATTTTCGGCCCTGCCTTGATTTATACCACGGTTCGCACAAGATCACACACACAAATATCAAACACTTTCAAGAACCTTTTCAAAGTCAGTATAATTTTTCAAGGACTTTTTCCCAGACCAATAGAGTTTTTCCGAACTTGCTCTCATAAGTTTTACTGGGGAAGAAAGATCCGACAACATCTCACCAAACACTAAAATGTTAATGTTTAAATCGTGCGCCGAAAAAAAGCTAGAAAAAAATGCTTTATAGCCATTTTTCTTGCGCGTGTTTTTGTTATATTTGGGTTAAGGCAGTTGCCATGGCTCGAATTTCACCAGACAAGGTGCGGAGTTTCCCCAGGAAAATGTTCTTCCTTGGGCTTATTTTCTGTGCTCTTCTCCCGTCGGCTTCCCCCTCTCATCCCCCCCCCCCCCCGAATCGTTTTAAATAGCCTAATATATACTGATTCATAACGCTCGGTACAACAATATTTAAAAGACTGGCTGAAAACCGTGATGCATGATTTGCAACTTTGGTCAGGTATGGTATAGTTTGTTCCACATTATGTTTTCAGAACACTGACTGTATGATGCAACGTGTCCTTGCACTACGATTGCAAAAACATGTAACTATCACCTTGTAGATTCTATACAGGTAATGTTACGTCTACGAGTGGGATTTTTATGTGTTTTTTTGTACTACTAGTGGCAGGAAACGTGACGTCATATAGTCTGTTTTCTGCAAACATAATGTGGAACAAAGTATAGCTCATGTTCGTTCGCTCAATCAGTGCCTCATGCGACTGATATCCCCCCCCGGACCGCTAATGAACCCCATTTTCTAATATGATCACTTCTATTGCATTCTGTCAGCCATGTTCATGCTCATTGGTCTCAAGGTAGTCTCGAAGCTGCCCCTTCGACAGGGTCGGATTAAGCCTCGTGGAGGGGCCTGGTGCTTAAGATTTATTGTGTGCCCCATTCCCCAGTTCCGCAAAAAGGGCCGTAATACGTAGACTTTAACAACTTTTGAGGTAAAGATTAATTTTTTTTTTTTATCTAAATTATTACTTTATTTTATTTTTCACGTGACCGTGAGGCATCCTTGAGGCCCTTTCTCGGCCTGTGGCCCGGAAAGAACCTCACTTAATCCGTCCCTGTCATTCGAAAAGCATGCTGTCCTGAAAAGCTTTCCCACAATGATTTCCCTCCTACCAGACGAGCGGTGCCTGCTGCAGCTGCAACTGTCGGTACCGGTGCCTGCTGTTTGACCTCTTGTGTAATTACATACATAGATAATCAAAACAACATTTTGCGACAAACGTCCAAGTTATTTAAGACAAGCTGCAAGTTTTGTCCCTAACTTGTTCAAAGCCAGGGCATTATTTTAAACTACCACAAAAAATTCAAAGACCTTCAAGGATGTAGTTAACATTTTCAAGGACTTCAAGACCTTGAATTAATTATTAACAAATTCAAGCGTTTTCAAAACTTAAGCATCTTTTGCGAACCCTGTCATATGCTTCGCTTGATCACACAGGAAAAATCCTTTAGTAGCCTCATTTCTTACCGATGACGAGACGAAAAATCGACGAGGCGAAGGAAACTAGACAGTAGACACCCATCAACCTAAGTCTTAAGTAAAGATACATTTTTTTTTTTAAATATTACGTTTGTTATGCAACACAAACTGTAGCAACTCGACTAGAAAGACCAAAGAGTAACAAACATTTTGAAACTCTGCAGTGCATCCGTTTTAACTAACACTTCCGTGTGCGTAGCCAAGAGATGTTAGTGCTATTTAAATAGCACAGAATGGTTCTTGCATGAGTGTACAACAAACGGGGATTACCAACAACAGAGCACTGACCTCTACTCCCTTTTCGGATGCTGTTCATTGACTTTTTTTTTAACGAATGGATTCGTAGAATACGAATTAAAAGTAGATCACGTAGAAGAAATTTCTTCTAAACAACGAAGATGAACGAAGCAAGCAGTCTGTATTAAAGACTGGCCTTGTGAGGATACACAATACACTAGTCTGAGAAGAAAGAAAAGACAACAGCCCCGACTGGGACTCGAACCCAGGACATCCCGTTTACTAGCTGGGTGCTCTAACCACTGCGCTACCGGGGCGGGTACTGGCTACAGGCTCCAGCCGGTATTGGCGCAGTGGTTAGAGCGCCCGGCTAGTAAACGGGAAGTCGTGGGTTCGGGTCCCAGTCGGGGCACTTGTCTTTTCGTTCTTTCTCAGACTAGTGTATTGTGTATCCTCACAACGCCAGTCTTTAATGCAGACTGCTTGCTTCGTTTACCCTTTACCTTGTGATTTCTTTCTTTATTTTTAAGGAAGATGAGGTGGTAAGCATAAAGAGTAGTTTATCTCGAAACATCAGCCTTTTTGTACAATTTCTCATCACTTAGGCCGTTGGCAACTCACTACGTGATCCTACTTAATTTGTGTGCGTATATATTAGAACTAGCGGAGTCGCTCGCTTCGCTTGCTCATTCCGCGTCGTCTCGCTCCCCTTCCCCCCCCCCCCCCGTCGCGGCCCCCCCCCCCCCCTCATTTAATTTGCCGTTCGGTCGGTATATGGCATCGTATGTTCGCGTTGCTGGCCGTTGCGTTCCGGGCGCAGCTACTATCTCAGCGTAGCTGGCTGTTATTCTTATAATTTGCCGTTCCGTCGGTAGATGGCGGAGATATGGCATCGCATGCAGCTGCTGCCTCTTTGGCTGCTGCCGATGGCTGAGTTGCGGAAGTTGTGTAATTATATATATATATAGATATTCTATAAAAACACAAACAATCGATCCCAAAATTCAAAAAAATAAGACATCTGAAAAATACAAGTTATTTGTTTAAATGGCCGTTAGATTCCCACAGATGCTGCGTAATGGCATCGGGTGGCACGAAATAAAAAAAAAAAAAAAAAAAGAATCAATGCGGAAATATCCAATGTCATAATTTGCGAGGGACGACAGTGAGCATCGGCAGCAGCATAAGCATAACAATGACAACAATTGTAGACAGGAAAGGTATCCTAAAATGGATAATGTTGCATAAAGTTGCATAATGCTCTCCAATAAAACATTAACAGATTAGAAAGAAAACAAAAACGAACTCGTTTTAACATTTAAGGTAAGGTTTAACTGAACTCAAGTCAAAACAGCAAAGGAACACGAATAAGCTTTCCCGTAACAAATGTTAAATGAACAAAAAATTACATCCTTGTTGAATAGCGACAACTTGATACAATCAAACAGGAGCAGCAACAATGAAACTAGAAATAATCAAATGACTAACAAACAACCATTGTTGAACACAAGCCAACTCTCCTCCACGCCCCCCCCCCCCCCCCCCAAAAAAAAAAGAAGAGAAAAAGGAAGCTAACCCTAAAAAACCCGTTAGTTAGGGTTAGGCTAGGGATAGGGACGCAATGAAAAAAATTACAAGAACGGAACACAGGGAACGATGATTACCAAACAGCTTGATGGCACGGAGGGAAAGAAACGGCGGACAATTTTGATGAAATTCAACAACCAAACGTAGAAATGAAATGAAATGTAAACGTATACATTGGAAATGATGCCGCTCCCCCTCCCCCCCCCCTCTCCACGGAAGTGATAAAGAAATCGTCTAATTCATCGTAGTCAAAGGTGCCCACAGAACGGCAAAAAAAAGGGGTGGGGGGTGGGGTGGGAGGGGCCCGAAAACTCAGAAAGGGCAAAATGGTACTGTACACGAAATCAATGACACGAAATCACATGAAACGTGCACTGGGCAGGAGCCTAAACTCCATCGCTTGTTATGTTGGAAAGCATACATTTTAACATTTTACGCTCGCAGCATTTTTTTTCAACACGGTTTTCCTGCGCCAAAAAAAATCACCCTCTGGGGGTCCCCAATAGCCCCAATGTAGGGGCGCCCTTGGCATCAGTATTGTTAGAATGAAGTCTTCAGCCTACACCTTATGGCTGGAGTTGTTGGATTTGTATTGTTGCCTAATAACAATGTTTAAACCAATGTGAAACAATAAAACTGGCCATGTAGAACCCCGTAATTCCGAAATCATTTGACCAATTTCGATGAGTTTTAGAAAAGCAGTCTGTACAGCCATATCTACAAAATGAGCTACGAACCAGCTTTATATAGGGCCAAGGATGACGTACAGTTTGTTCTGGATGGTGAACTGTGTTTAAGTGTCTGAACCAGGGGCGAATGTAGCATGTTACGGCGTCCCCCCAACCCCCCCCTTCCTGCTTCAAAACGTATATATATTTTACGAGATATGAATTTTGTAATGTACCGTAAATCGCTTATTAACAGACTTTGCAAAAACCCCCCCCCCCCCACCCCCAGAATTCTGGATCCCCCCTAGTTTGAACTTTCACAAGACGACAAAACACAAATTCGCGATTCCAGCTCAGGTTCAAACGCCGATCGGCATGAATTTTCATAAATATTGGTATGGGTGTTCATCGATTCCCACAAGGCCTATACACCGAGTTTTGTAAAAATTGTTTTAAAAGAATGAGGAGAAGGTGGGCATCAAAACTTGAGCTTTAACATGCGAGACGTATGTCAAACCTTAGAGTTCAGCAGCCTATGAAGGGCACACGAATGTTTATTTTTTCGTCCTGCTGCCGGCTAGTTACGAATTAGTGAAATTATTAGTGGTTAAACTTGCACTCCCTACAGAGAAATTAAACGGCAGTTAGAAGATACTAACACGGATGTTCGTGATTTTGTCCGACTCCCATGTTTAAGCCAAAAGTTTGATGCCTTATAAACTCCAATGGTTACAATATTTTAAAATCAAATTTCTAATGTACCTTGTTGGGATCGTTTGATTCAGTGATCTTCGACATTGCAGCACAAATCGTACCGAAGAAAATCGTGGCATGCCGAAGTATCACGACTTAGAAAACTAACACAAACTCGCTTGATGTTTAAAGGCAGGTTGTCACGGCATAAAAGTCTGCAGAATCTAGCGGAATCTAGTACTATCTAGCACTTGCTTGCGTCTTTGAGCAATCATCTCACTTCTTTCGCAATCATCTTATTGTGTGCACGGCGTATCTTGAGTCCTGCAAGTATTTTATGAGCGGCTACGTCTTCCTGGAGGGAGCGGCTTTAATCGACGGCCGCCATTGTTTTTGTAACCATTTTGGATATCAACAAGGCACTCTGCTAGCAAAACGTACAATCGATTATCTGTCTTCGTTCTGCAGCGAACTTAAGATAGGCCGCGCACACTTTAATTGCTTGCATCAAGCGCAGGAAGGCACAATACCATTCCATTCAGAGCAACATACAAGCGTAGGCTGCCTTCATTATTGAGTGAAAAGTTGGTAAGTCCTCGTGCATCTGGGAGCAAGCTGTAAAGGTTACGATATCACTGCCACTAGATGGCGCCACGGAAGATTCTAAATATTTTCTGTTGGTACGCAGCCAGCCTTTAAGGTAAGGTATGACTGAACCAAGGTCAAAACAGGGAACACGAAAATGCTTTTCCTGTATTGTTGTAAATACTGCTACAGTGGTGCTGTAATGTTTAATCCACCTGAAATCTTGCTGCTGTATTCAAGTCAACCATTAGACACGTAAATTAAGTTTACACCGTTGCATCCTCCAAGAATCACCGCTCATTAAAAAGGGGGAAGAACAGAGGCGTCAGGAAGGATAAAAGTTGGAGGGGTGTAAACCAGAAATTTACCGACAAAATTTTCCATCTAGCCAATAAATTATGTAATTTTTCCGACTGGTTTGCCGACTGTCCAAAAAGTATGTAATTTTGCCGACTGATTTGCCAACTGGCCCACCCATAAAAACGTCCCTGGGGAAACGGTTACTTTTTTGTTTTGTTACGTAGTTTTTCGTAATTAGTGTATAATTAGAATCCAGCTTCACAAATTCCTCTGCCTAAACAAAGAAGGAGTAACTATGTGGCTTTGTTTCGTTGTTTTTATCGTTTGAAGTCGCGATATCAAATACCATGTTAATCCCACCGAATGAAAATTAATAATTTCGTAGAAAAATGCAACACAGTTTGGCCGTAATAATTTCGTTTTGTTTTTCAACATTCTTCTCACAATTCGTTCGAATTTGGAAAAAACGCACAAATGAAGTATTTATAAAAAATCTGTAACTGTAAGGATACCTACCTACTCTTCCCTCTCGATAAAAAATATCTTAAGAGTGAGGTAATCGAACTAAATCAGTAAAAGAGTGTAAAAGAGCTTTTGTTTATCCTCACAAGGCCAGTCTTTAATGCAGACTGCTTGCTTCATTCACCCTTTACCTTGTGATTTCTTTCTTTAAAGAGTGATTTAGTTCGATTGTTCCACTCTACGGTATTTTTATATAATATATATATACTGGGTGACCCAAAGTCAGGGGTCACCCCAATAACTTCATCCCCCTATTCCCATTTGATATTTCAAAGTTAGGTCCACCAGGGGCGCCCCTTTAGGGGGGAGAGAGGGGCACCACGTGCCTACCTCATAAATGGGTTGATTCCTTCGAGAACGTAGCAACTACACGGTTTCATTCATCTACGACGGGTGGCAAACGTTATTGGGGTGTCCCCTGACTTTTAGGACCCCCGGCCCCGGTATAATTATATAAAGTTGAACCGCACGCTCGATCACGTATCACACACAGCGGAGGCAGTCCAGGATAATTATTATGTTATTCCTCAACCTATCGCTTTCCAGGCGCTCTTTGCTTTTGACAGGAAGATTCGCTTTCGCTTTCAAGACGACGTCTTGGTTAGAGTAGCGCGACGTGCCATCTAATGGCAGCGTTGCGAATTACAAAACGCCTATTCAAGTCCTATTGAGAAAGAACTGAGGAAAGACGCTTGGGACCGGGACTCGCTACTCGCATGCGTAGGCTTGTTTAATTGGAATAGTAGGAGCGACGCAAAACCTAATATGGTTTTTGTGGTGTTGTGACAAATTAAAGCTTTGGCAGGATATTACAAACACAGTAACGCAGATGCCGAAAAGTTGGTTTGTGTTGAAACTGATTTTAAGAAAGTTCATGCATCATCAGATCAATTTTGTTGTTAGGCATCTACGGTAAATTCAGACTGTATGCTAACACAACAAGAACACAAGTAATGCGACGGCACCAACCAGGGGCGGATCCAGTAATTTAAGGTGGGAGGGGCGAAGATGCCTTGAAGACCCTTTTTTTTGCTCATTTCGGGGTTTGTGGGATGGGCGCCCCCCCCCCCCCCCCTTCCCAGGGTCGGGCCCACAGTGCTATTAAGTATTAAGTGGAAGGTTTTTGGATGGAAGGGTCAGCTTTTATAAGCTTTCTGTGTTTAAAACATCTGATGAGTAATTCGTGGAGCGTTATCGAAACTAAGGAAGGGGGGGGGGGGGGGGGCCCCCCCCCCCCCCCCCCCCCCGGTACATCCGTCACTAGCGCCAACGCCTGCTACCTTTAAAAGGAGGTTAAATCTGGACACACGCTAGTATGTCACGCCAAGTTAGGCAACAAACATTACATCAATTCAATTATCGAGGTTGTAAACCACTGTAGCGCGACGCCATAGCGTCAGTGTCTTATATCTTGAAGCAGAGTTGGGCACATTTCAAGTACTTGGATAAAAATAATAGTGCGGTACAAAAGCTTAAACTGTGTTGAAATCGAGAGCAATGACCCACCTGACAAAATATAACTCGTGTAGGAATGCCAGCTAAGCTGCTTTCGATGCAAAATCTGGACCTCAATAACGTTGCAAATGTGTTACAAATGTGTTACAAATGTGTTGCAAATGTGTTAAATCCCATAGGGTGATTATTCGTTCGATACAGAGATAACGGGAAGGCTTCCAGCTATGAAATTGGACGAATGGGTGCAGTACAATACGAACTGCGTACTTTTTATGGTTTGGAGCCTGGAGGTGTAACGGGGATGGCGTGGGAGAGCGCGTAAGTAAGAAAATATTATTATAGCCATTGTTAGTATTGTCGGCATCGTCTCTCATTGGACGGCTAAAGTTCGGACAATGACAACGTGTATACTGACGTACGTGCCTATAGACACTCACTAGTGTATCACGATAAATGTGAAGAGCTTTGCCAAAAAAATTGTATTCAAGTCTAATTCACGAAAGCAAAATAAACAAAGCTAAAAGCTGGTAAAGAAGCCATCAAGTTGAGAGTGGTTCGGCCCTTCAAAGCAGTGATATCAACACACCTAAACTAACTAAATAAAACAAATTACAACAACATTAAAGCCAAACCCAAAACCTAGAAAGAGGTGACTAAGTTAAGAATGGTTCGGCCTCTAGGTAAACGGTAGTGGCGAAGTATTGAAAAACAATTTCTTGCTGACGTGGCACTTTATTACTCATCTGCACGGTAGTAGAGTTGAGTCTAATACACAATTTAAAAAAAAGTAGTGATATCATATCAAAAACCAAAACTGGTAAAACGGGCCGCCAAATTCCGAATGGATCGGCCCTTCAAAGGAGTGATATCAACACACCAAAACATTCTCCAAGTTAATCGTACCGAATAATACTTTGGACGTTAAATGAACCGAAAGTAGCAATGTTCTAGTTTTCATTTACGGTGCGATTAACTTGGCGAATGTTTTGATGTGTTGATATCACGCCTTTGAAGAGCCGAACCATTCGGAACTTGGCGATCCTTTTTACCAGTTTTTGTTTTTGATATGATATTAATTTAGGCAGGGTATAAGTGAAGAACCTTCCTCGTTCTTTTGTGCTATGATCACAATGAAAATTATATATTATTATTTATTTATTTATTATTATAAGCACGATGAAAAGCTTGTAATGGAAGTTTGGTCTTCTAAGTTCCTGCCTCAAATAACAGATACATTTGTAATTACATTGTTAAACATTCTTTAAACAGGGATGTTTTACCTCCTTAGATGTGTCCCACCCTCTAGTCCTTGAAATAGGGTGGAAACTTTTTGTGGCGTGTCAGGTTGACGTCAGGGTCGTGTGGACCCGTGCTTACTGTGGTGAGTTTGGGAATGAGCTCGCCGACGAATTGGCCAAGAGCGGTTCTCACCAGGTTACCCCAGTATTGTCTTTTGCAGTTGGACCCAGGGACCTCCGACCGGCCTATGCCAGGTCGTCCGGCAGGGTCAGGTAGGAGCGTTGGTCTGTGGGATTGACTGGTTGCACTTTATTTGGGATACACCCAACCGTCTCACAGCCTAAGGCTCTTGATGGGATATCTCGAGACGGCGCGGGTCTGCTTTCCAGGCTGCGCACTCGGCATGTTCAGCTACGAGCCCACCTCTTTCGGTTAGGGCGGGCTCGTTCTCCGGTGTGCGAATGTGGTACGTCCGATGAGACGGTGTTGCACTGCTTGTGTGATTGCCCTCTCTGGGAGGCACAACGGCATTTTAACCTTGAACCAGGGGACAATCCCTTGGCTGTGATCCTGGGAGTTCCCCCGCATGTACTGAAGGGAAGGGTAGGCTACCGTAGAGTACTGGGCTTCTGCAGGGCCACGGGCTGCTTTGCTATGTAGGTGGTTGGAGCTTCGTTGACAGTTCGCGGTTTTACTGCTTGCTCCTCTGCGTGGGGTGTTGTTGTCAGCTTGTGTAGAGTGCTTCGTGAAGTGACAATCCCAGAATTGTGTGCACAGTGGAAATGTCGGGGTGATGTCAATTAGTGAATGTCGCCCGCGTAATGTTCTACCTGCGGCGTGTGCTTCATTGTCTTTCAATCCCAAAGTTTTCTGCACAGTGGTAATGTCGGACTGGTGTTCCAAGTGGTTTTATAGTGGCAATTTGGTCTCTGGCGTGTAATTGTATCGATGGGTGTGATTATGCTTAGGATTACGGTTAGGTTAAGTAGGGTAAGGTAGGTTAGCATTTGAGTGCATGGCTCTGTAGGCCCGTTAGGACTCAAATAAAAATCATCAAAAAAATCAATCAAACAGGGTCCATCTTGAGAAACGGGTATTTTCTTCTAGAGATACCCGTACGTTACAACGGGCATATAAAGTTTATACATGCTCCCTTCGGGAGTATGCAAGCCAGGTGTGATCCCCAAACCTATTCCAGGACATCACCTGTCTATAGTCAATAAGATGTCGTTTTACACGTATAAAAAATCTATCAGGCAACCCACCTACAACAACTGAACCTGGACTCCTAAGAACTGCGATGTCGAAAGGCAGATCTGACCCTAACCCTTAAGAATTTGGGATGTTTCCTTGATATCGATGTCCCTCTTTTTGAACTGTCTACGACGACACGTACGTGCGGACACTTAACCCAACCGGCCGTACCCCTTCAGATTCTCAGGTCTTTTTTGGCGGTGAGAGTAGTAAATCCGCGGAATTTAGCTCTTGCGAATGTGATGTCCACCAAAAATGTAAACCACTTTTCGACACCTCTTAAGTGGGGTTGAGCAAAAAGTAAAAAAAAAAAAATACTGGAACATTGCAAGAACCCTTGACGTCTTAAACTTTTATCATATTCCATTTTAATACTACATGTCAGTTCAGTGATGCTTAATTGGAACAGCGTAAGTGGCCAACAATCTTGTTGTTAGCATCACAATTTAATGAGTGTCAAACTTCATTATTATTATAGTATTATATTATAACACACAATCATTATTATGTCAGTATTTATTGGGTGTTGTAGTGGTATTTTTTTTTGGGGGGGGGGGTAGCGCTACGCGTATTGTGTGTGTCCAGCCCTTGTGATGCATACCACACAGAAGAGGCAGGACACACACTTTTAACGGATGTAAAAACATTAGCGTCATTTCTCAAAACAATGCTGTGAGAGCGGTTTTCTTAGGCCCTAAATATCGTTGTTTTGTCCAACTTCCTACACAACGAAACATACATTAAGGCAGTAAATCAGAACGGATTTCACTTGCTGAAAGTTATAGCAAGCTATCACTAAATCAAAAAAATCTCGCAATTTTAGGCCTACGAAAACCGCTGTCATAACACGGGCTTGACAAAAGACATCAGTGTTTTTACCTCAGTTTATCTGCAGTTCCCTTTGCACTAAAATTTCGTGTGACAAACGGGTAAGCTGTAGGGGTGGTAGATGTCCACTATGACAGGAGGAAGCATAAACCATAATGAGTGTTGAAGAGAGGAAAATAAACTCTTTTCTTAGTAAATTTGCTACAAAGCAGTAGTCGAACAGTTGTCAACAGTGAACAGCATGAAAAAAATTTGCTCAATGAAAAGAAGTGCTTTGTCGGAGGCTACTTTGTTGGGGGCCTCAGGCAACTGCCTTGATTGCCTGGTAGGTAATAAGCCACTGCTCATGTTGGTAATTAGGAATTCAGCTCACGATGCATTCGGAGCTCCCATGACAGTGAAGTGAAGCGAAGTGGGTTCGACCTACATACGAATGCGGGGTGGTTTAGCTCCACTACGATTTGCTTCACTTCGTATTTGCCCACCCTGTTCACAGCTGCGTTTCCATTAGCCAAAAAAAAACGCGGCTAGATGGATGGCGGGAACTGGGAATCAGATGGACTTCAGCACCATAACGATATCAATGTAAAATTGGTAGTCACAACTTTTGTAGCTATCTTAACTTTGTTCTAAACAAACACCAGTACAAGTTTTATATTTTTACTTTAACCCTTAAAAAAAATCTTTATTTTCACATAATACATGTATCATACTACAGTGGTAAATTCCCAAGTAAATGCGTCACATAAAAATGCCGAGAACAATGAAAAATGAAGGTAGTATCTTCTTATGAGCTGGATGAACTAAGAGATATGAAGTTCGCCATCTGTTTAATTGTAACAGTAGTTCCTTATGTCTTTTGAAAGGTATTAGGCCCCTGTTCTTAAGACTTGTGACTGTCTTCTACTTCGGACATTTCACGTTTTTCGGAATATCACACATTTCAGTCTTCTGGTTGTACCTCAGTCCTTCTGGGCAGTGTCGCAAGTATGGTTTCCCATTTTGACATTGATAGAATGCTTCACAGTCTGACTTGTGGGGTATTCGGCACACACAGGATACTTCCGGACACAACCCTCCTTCTTCTTCAGGTTCTTCGCCTGGTCCAACTACCTCGACGGAGGTTCCGGGTTCGTCACCTGCACGAATGACGATTAAAATGTGAGCTTTTGAGATCCACAGTGTTAAAAGTGAGGTGCCTAGTTCCTAATGGTACAGGTAACATACTTTAGATATGAAAATGTCGCATGGTCTACTGTGAAAATTCATTTTGAAGTCGAAAAATCACCTTACATCACGCTTATTTTCACAATCCCACAAAATAAC
>JAHWFP010108205.1:140026-186772 GCA_023313725.1 Lithobius niger
TTTCGTCTGCCGCATTCGTGAGAGTCTTTTTCCCTCTGCCACATTCATGAGTGTTTTTCCTCTGTCACTTTCATGAGCATTTTTTCCCCTCTGCACATTCCCGAGATTTGTTTTCCCTCTGCCACATTCATGAGAGTATTTTTCCCTCTGCCATATTCATTACAATCTCTTTCATGAGAGAAAGAAAGTAAGATGTGCCTGTAGATGGCTGCTAGGTAGTAGAAAGCTTGCTGGATTTAATTTAATCTGGACTTACAGCTGTGCAGTTGGCTGGGATTTATTATGTGAGGAGATCCCTCAGTGTTTGGTTGATATATGTGTATATTTTACAAACTTAAAAGGTTTCGCTTGGCCTGTCATTACAGCATTTGGGGAAGGAAACCAGGCTCTACCTTAAACCTTTGTACTGTCCAGTAAATCAGCAAGGTTTTGAGTCAAAGAGCATCATATAAATGTAAAAATCAGAAACATTTAATCTGTGAACGTAAATACGTCAATTTTAATCATTTCACAATTAAAGAATTCCTCCCTTAAAATCATGTTAAAGAATTAAAGAAGTTTCTGTTAACAAATAAACTGAAAAACAAAGAGTAAAGAACATTCAATGTCAATTAGTGCTTCACAAAATTAGGAGATTTGTATGGTTTATTCACTCACTTCTTTAATTTGTCGCTATTATAATGTAATATAAATTAGACCATTGCCAAGAACCGATCAAGCATCAGAGAGTTCTTAGATTTTACAACAACGGATTTGTCGACGAGTTACCATTGCGTGAAAATCGAGTCTGCAAATTCCTTGTGAGGTTAACGTATGTTATAGTACAAAAAATCTGGAAAATGATTCTGGGCCTGGGAATAGTAGACCCTGGCTACGATAAAATCGTATGGCTTTTGGGATTGGGGTTGAGAGGGAGAGAAGAGCGGCTACAGCCCTAACTGAGCCTGGTTCGTGGGGGCGGATCTGTGGTGGGAGTCAGGTTAGTCTACTGATGGGACTATGTTTAATTTGAGAAAAGCAGAAAATGAGAAATTATGTTAATTTTTTCCGTTAATCTTTGTGTCTTAAGAGCAACCCAAGATTTTAGATTGGTATGCCAACGTTACAGTGTTTACTGTGATCCGATTTGGGCCCCTCCTTTGAATTTAGGGCCCCCTTGCCTCCTGGCCCGGGTACCTTGCACCCTTTGCACCCCTCTTAATTGTGACACTGCATTCTGCATGTCCTTGTTTTGTTTAACTAGGTTACAGGCATGCAGTGATATCATCAATCTCAGTAAATGTGTGCCCACCCCTTATATATTAAAAAACTATGTTACTGGTAATTAAAAAATAACAGTAAAAAAATATTTATTCAAAATAATGTTGATGTTAAGCTTAGAAAAAAAGAAAAAATTCGCAAGCAATCTGAACATCACACTGAAGAACAAAGCTTTGTGTTTGAAAGGGTGGACTTAGTGGCCAATGTTGATAGGTAATGGACGACGTTGCTGTGGAAAAAGACTTCTAGCACCCATGACTTACGTAATGTTAAAACACCCGTGACAGTATCAAGAAGCTTAGGGACCGAAGAGGATTTGTTTACCTGATTTGGCCAATCACACACTTTGATGGCGGGATTGAAGTGAAGCCCAGCTGGACAGGGTTGAAGGTAAGCAATACCATTGGCACAATTGTAGAACGATCCGCACTCTTTGGGATTAGAAAAGAGGCCATCACCTGGGCACTCAAAGCGGTCGCTGGGTGGTTTGGGGCGAGATGTGGGTGGTTTGGGACGAGGTGTGGGGCGTTTCGTAGGACGCTTTGTGGGACGTTTGGTGGGACGTCTGGTTTTAGCGTATGCAGTTGGAGATTTTGTGCCACCTTTCCCTAGAACAAAAAAAAATCAATGAATATCAATTTCTCTTTTCTTCGACAGTCCGTACTGCTATAGGCTAATTATTTCTCGGTTGTCATAAGACTTCCCAGAATACCTGTGAAAGGGTGAATTGGAATATGTGCACTTGAAAACGTCAATTGGGTTTCTGATTTTTGAACCTGGCAACAATGGGTGAGGATCAACTCCCTCAACACCGAGGGAACATAACTCCCCCCCCCCCCCACACTTGTAGCCTAAAAGCCAGCTTATTGCTTGAATGATTGCAGGTGGTTGTTAAAGTAGACTTTGAGTAGTAAATCTCTCCACAGTTGTTTTCAAAGCCTTACTGCGACAACAGCTGAATGACCGACAAAAACCTGATGCTAGCACCGTACACTATCCATCACTTTCAAAATGAGACCACTGCATTATTCAGAAAGTATTATTCTCACTCAGATACTCTCCTATAAAAACTTGGAATTTAAAGTTATTTTCTTCGAATTTTGATCGTTAAGCTTGGTAAGTTTTTTACTCATTTATCTCCAAAGACAACAAAACTTTGATATTTGAAATTTTAAAAGTAATAATTTATGCTTCCAACTTGCTTAATGCTTGAAGAGTTTTAAGCATATTATGGCTTCCTCCATTTTGCGATGTTTTAAAATGAAATAGGGAAGAAGTATGGTGTGCTTGGTCTTACGTGCTGTTGTGGAAGCTAGATTTGACCATAGAGATGACAGGTGATGGATTTACGTGCTGAATTCTCTTTCAGCTATAAACTTGCTACAAATATCCAGTATAAATATTTTCACTACGAAACTAATAACAAACTTTAAGTACTACATTAGCTTTCAATGAGCGATTATGATTGCATACGTGGGCCTACTTTCATCTGCAACAAATTTACTATGTTAGATGTTTATGTAGATTGTTGTCTCTAGCTATACCCCTCACTCAGCTGCATTATTTTGTTATTTACAGCCGGCTTAACAGAAATTTCGGCTAAATTGCGGCTAGCCACCGATTTTCTGGCCATCACTAGCCAACTATAAATTCGGCCGACTGGCAGCAATTTTCGGATAAGACGACCGAAATAAAGTAAAGGGTACCACAGTCGAAACTCGCTGTACATGAGAAAAATGACGAAATGTGAGGAAATTATTATTGGGGGGGGGGGGGCGCGCCGCGGGGGGAACGACATAAAGCATTTCTAGGTGATTAGAAAAAGAAAAAAACGGAGATGACCATACATGGCGCTCAAGCTGCTGGTAAGAGAACTGGTTTTAAAAACTATGAAACATAAGACAGTCGAGCAGTTCGCCATTAGAGACAAGTTGCAAGCTATTTTAGGATTGTTTAGTGTCGTTTTAATATATTGTACAGCTAAAAAATTTGAGGGTTTAGCCGCATTTTTTTGGCTAATGGCGGCGGCTGAGGGATATATCTCTAGGGAAGCGTGATACTCAAAGAATTCGAGCAGAGTATGCAACTTGAAATCGAAATCGGCTCATTGCTCTCATCAATACCCGAAACACTCGAATCCGGTGAAAATGCAAGAACTTCGTCATTTTTGACCAATTTTGACATTCCAATATCGTCTCGACGAGAGCTTTCTCGTAGTGCAAATTAATAGCTAGGAGCTCAAATCATTTTTTAAGTTATAAACCTAAAACTGGAAAATTAGTTTGTGTACATTGACCCGCATAGTCAGTTAGGCTGCATCTTAATTGTCATTATACTAACAAATTAATAAGAAACTTGCAAACAAGGTGTGTTGACCAGATACTCGACTCTTCTGTTGTAAGCTCGGCTCCACTCGATACTAATTAAATATTTCTACTCGCACAGCCCTAGTGTTTCGTTACTGAAGTTGTACTAGCAAACTACTTGATAAACTAATTAAGTTTCTTTCCTCACACTTCTCAACACGAGTGGTTGGGCAGGGATCACAGTTTTTAGTTTATTTGTATCTCCAAAAAGAATAAAAATCTCCCCAGTTTCCAATAAGAAGGGTTTAGCCAAATTATGGACATAAATTGCTTTATTACGTCCAATATTTAGTTACAACAACAGCAGTGCTAAGTCATCCTTCGCACATTAACAAAGAATTCAAACAAATGTTTGCTTTCTCAGTCCTCTTCTTTTCCACCTCGATGCTCACTGTGTCAACGATCTGGAATAAAAAAGTCACCTCGATTAGTGACCTGGATGAAGAAGGACGGACACACACAACTACATGAAGTGGTTTGCTTTTACAACTTCAGTTGGTGGCATTCCTGACCATTCTTATGTAGGAATAGTAATGAGTATTTCTTTCTTATCCTTTCAACCCTCACAAATAGTAGTAGGTTTCTAGAAGGCGTCAATAAAGAGTAATCATGAGACCTGCTACCATCCATAATACAATCCTAAACGTTTTAGACTTGTGGCTATTTGCGATGGTAATCGAAAATGAAGTGTGGTTTTTACATTTCCAAATGTTGCTCATTCCAGAATTCTAAATTATATATTCCCTGAGGAGCCATCAGAGTGGTTACTTTGTATATGCACTGGCGAAACTACACATAGTTGTTGAGATGTCTCACAGAATTTGATTTGTCAAGTACGTGTTGACGAGTGTTTTCCATGATTGTTGTGCCATTTCAACACAAATGCTTACCTGGGCACTTTTATAACTCTTTTTGTAACTTTTGGATTATGGTACGGTACCTGGATTAGCACAGTCCCCATCTTCTGGCCACGCACACCTCTGAGCGTCTTCCCTGAAGTGGAGGTTTTCAGGACAATGCATCAGGTAAGGACGTCCAGCAGAGCAGGAGAAGAAAGAACTGCAGTCTTCCGGATTTTGGTAAAGGCGATTGCCCAAGTCACATTCAATGTGTCCAGGCCCTACGGGTTTTCGACATCCCGCTCGTCGAGGCCAATCACATACCTAAATAAAATATAATACTCAGCATAATTTGTTTTCTCTTTGCTTCTCTTGTATCAAATAAATCCACATGAAGATACAAAACAAATAGAGAAAATCAGCAGAAAGTGTTTTTACTTTGAAATTCGAGAGTTGGGTTGGAGAGCGGGTCTATAAATGCAGATGCAAACCTATTTACGCTCCCTTTTGGACTCAAATGTCAGGCTGCCTGAGCAGGGAATGAACCCACAACCTTTGAAATCAAAGGCATAAGTCCTACAGCTGAGTCGTACTGGACATGGCCTATTTCAAACTAATTCAGAGGTAGGAGTAACGCCTTTGGTTTCAAAGGTCTTGGGTTCAATTCCCGACTCATGCAGACTGACATTTAAGTCCAAAAGGCAACGTAAATAGGTTTGCATCCGTATTTATTTAACCCTTCTCGAGCCCATTTGGCTTTCCATCCTGTTTAAAGAGCGAATCTATAATCTCCTATGATTTAGACTTATGTTGTGGGTCACTCTTTCAAATGTGTGATCATGAAGAAATAGAAAACTTGTGGGAGTGCACCAGACAGCACAGCAATTTTGCTCATGCATCGAGTAACCCAGTGTCAAAAGTGACACATATTAATATAATACGTCCCGTCAGCAGGCCTCTGACTCGATTAATTTGATAGGATCACTAGTATAACTTTTATTGGCGACTGATTGTCTATTTGTTGATTTATTGGATGAATGAAGTGAGCCTTAATACTTGACTGAATTTGGATTGTGTGCGTGTTTATTTGTTCGAGTGTGAGTTTTTCTGCTTGGGACATGATAACGTTCAAAATTTTGTTTTGATTTAATTCATATTTACTGACAAGGAAACTTTGGTGCATGAAAGAAACGAGTTCAAAGATAACATTTCTACCGTAAATATTTTAGGGGTGGGCGCTAAAATACGACGTAGAGCACTGGCCAGAAACATATAAGTGGAGCAGCAAAGCACGGCCATAGTGGATCACTGGGCAGAAATCGCATAGGTTTCCGCCGTATGAATATAGGAAATGATCCAATATAGCATCTCTTGCTCGACCGAGCAATTGCGTAAACTTATTAAATACCTAGTTTTATCATTATTTTGACATTGCTTGGCATGTCAAACAATATTTGTTTAAAACCAGTGCACCTAAAATTAGCCTTAACAATTTGTCGCTCACTTTTAACAATCTTAAGACAGGTGAACCACCCAAAACCAACACTGGCATAAGAGAAGCCGCTAACTTTCCAAAAAGTGTCGGCCTTTGAAGGTTATGAACGATATCATTTAAAGGCGCCGGTTCACGATTTCGATAGCGTTGCCCATATTCCAAATACAGCATCCACGTTCCAGATTCTCCGTCATCCAATAGGCTGATGTGAGTCACGTGATCTCGTTTCAGTTATGAAAATTGGCGGAGTTGCTGCGAAGTGTTGTTCCTTTTTTAAAAAAATTATTGCTATTTTCTTTAGATTGCTTGAAGACTCTAAGGTGCTGCATCTAAGAGTTGAAAAGGTGCAAAGGCGCCTTTAACCAGGGTAAGGCTGCCAAGGTCAATACTATTAGCCAAGTTAATCGCACCGACTAATAGTTCAAAAGTTAAACCAAAACTAAAGTGTCCGCGGCCTATCTTGAGTTCGCCCCAGAACGACACAGACAATTAATTGTATGTTTTTGGTATCAGAGTGCCTTGTTGATATCCAAGATGGTTACAAAAACAATAGCGGCCGTCGACTAAAGCCGCCCCTTCCAGAAAGACGTAGCCGCTCATAAATACCTGCAGGACTCAAGACAGGCCGCGGACACTATAAGACATTGCTACTCGCGGTAGCAATCTTCAAGTTTTCATTTTAACGGCCACAGTATTATTTGGTGTGGTTAATTTGGCTAATGGGATTAACCTTGGTGGGATTTTCCTGGTTGAATGATATCACTACCTTTTTATACCAGTTTCGGTTTTGGTGCGTATTACAACTTTCGTAGACAGGTAATAGATTTCTGTACAGGGGTGGACGCTTCTCACTTAGCAGTGCAGGGAAAGTTACGAAATCGTATTCCTAAGAGTTTTTTTTTATTTTCTCCTGGCATGATGCACAGAAATTTGCATAAAAGGGATTATGTGAAACTTAAATCAAGTTATGGCTATTCTGTATATATATATAGTTTTTGCAGAAAATTACAATGCTTCCAAGCTGATTGGTGTGTTGCTCCATGTGCAATGGCTGTTTGCCGTGACGTCACCATGAGTTAGCCAATGACGAACGCGAACAACGGCTGTTTGGCCGTCTGATTGGACTAGCTCAGTCACGTGATATACACGTCATAACAAACAGCCATGTCGCGTGGTATAGGTCAAGTTTCATCAGACATTACGATTTAAGACATTACGATTTTATCTACACTGAGCATATTGGGATTGCAACCGCTACGTACCTTTAGTTCGCTGTTGAAATGTAATCCAGGGGGACAATGCTTCAGGTAAGCTGTGTCGTGATCACAATGGTAAAAGGTGGTACAATGCCCAAAGTTAGGGAAAAGTCCCTGTGAGGATGGGCATTCAAACCTGGCTGGTTTTTCTGTTGAGAAATAAGTACATTAAATCACAATTATCTTCCTAAAATGGCGTAAACTAGAGTTTCAACAAAGCATAAAAAAGAACACCTTAGTTAACAACTATAGCTTATTTTTTCCCAAACAAAGCTATGTAGAAGAAACGGCCTTGACCTAACTTGACCTCCTTGTGTGAAAATTAAGGCTTCCTCTTCTGCCTAACACCTCTTAAACTAGTGTTTATTAAGGAAAATCGGAAACAAGCCAAAAACATACACTAGAAATAACGTAGTTCAGTAAGCCACCTTTATGCACTTACGTTTCGTCGGAGTGGCATGACCCGGATTCGAACCGGCTACCCAGTTCGCCCCCAAATCACTTGCATAGCGCCTTAGTCGCTATGGCCACATCCTCAACTGGCACAAAGATAACTCACTGGACCCGTTATTAAGGTCACAACCGTGACCAGGGCTAGTGTTTATGGCATCGAAGAAGTCCATTATTGTAAGCGAACTTTGTTTGTATTGGTCCCACGTCATGCAAGGCTGGAGCATTCTGATTACGTGGTACAATTTGAGAATTGCTATAGGGCATACTTAAGCAGGCGAGATATACTAACTGCAGCTTCTGTAAGTCTGATTACGTAGAATTCTTGTGAAGTTAACAAATGTAGCCCAGTGGTGAACCCACAGGGACACAAAGACGGAAAGTGCCACCACCCTAAGACTTTAAGTTCACAGTGCAATTTTGAAAAAGTAAACAAATAAGGCATTTACTCCCGTTGTAAAAATTTTGAAAATTGTTCCAAGGCACTAAAATGCTGAAGATATATTGTCCTACACTTTCCCTCCTCTGCCTACCACGTCTTAAACTAGTTTTTATAGCTTCTAACAAGTCCATTATTGTAAGTGACATTTGTGTGCATTGGTCTCAAGTTATCAAAGCACGGGTGTACTGATTATGTGGTACAATTGCCAGGGCTGGATTAAGGTTGCTCGGGGCCCTGGACAAAATTGTTGAAAGCCCCCGCTCCCCTTCCACAGTTCTCTTCCATGCAAACAGCTCCATATCTAGGGAAAAATAGAAGACAATTGTAGGAAGGGGAAGAATTTTTGCTTTTTTGAAATTTACTTGTCTGTTATTGTTCACCTTACTCAATGGAGAAATATTGCTTAGCTGAAAAACCGGGGGCCCCTTAGAAATTCGGGGCCAGGAACAAAATGTCCCTAATATCCCTGCATTAATCCGGCCCTGACAATTGGATACTTGCCATACGTCATGCAGCTCAAACAGGTGAGATATACTGTGATATACTTGACATTTTGGTGATTGCAGCTTCCGTAAGTCTGTTGCGTAGAATTCTCGTGAATTAAACAAATGTAGCGTAGTGGTACACCCAGATGGACACAAAGGGGAAAAGTGCCCCTAACTTCCAAGACTTGAAGTTTAGTGTAAAATTTTGCAAAAATAAGCAAGTAAGGCATTTAACAATTGAAAATTGTCCTTTTAAAGATTTCAAAGGCACTAAAATCCTGATAATTTATTGTTTTAGAGCGCTCCTTACTGGATCTCCTTAGTTGAATTTCTCATCTTCATTATAATTCCAAACTCCTTTGCTTTCCCAAACAAATTCGTGTGTGCGCCACTGTTTAATTCACAACTTCAGTAGACTTGAGCCAATTTGGCATCATCTCTCGCAAGTCTGTTCGTGTTTTTGTGTGTAATTGTTGCTTAGAATTCAATCCTAAATACAACCATGAGTATTAAGCTTTCAAAAACAGTTTGTTTTATATTCGATATGTAATTCATTTGATCATCCTCGGAAACAATAGAAATCACGGTACTTTTCATATCTTTCCTGCCCTAACTACAAACTGAGGACACTAAGAAGAGTAATTTCTAGCGCCTGGCGTTATGAATTACCCTTTTATGTTCCAATTAAACAAAAGACCATAAAGTCATACTTACCACCAGTACATTTGAATTGACCCTGCTGTTCACAGTTGCTGCTGTGAGGATTAAACGCCAAGCCTTCAGAGCAGGACATATGGTTGAGGTTGCCATCTTGGCAAAAAAAGAATTTGTGGCAATTGTCTTTGTCCGGAATGAGACAGCATTTGCATGGGCATGTGCCATTGGTTGGATCCAGTGGACGTTGCGTTACAGATGGATCTGTACGAAAAAAACTACTATTGAGTATTTTTAGGACTTTATTCGTGATACGATTTTAAAATGCTGAAATCTCATTGAGGCATGAGGAAGGTGCTGAATTTAAAGTCAGATTCAGGTAGAGACACGAGCTTGGCAATACTAGGACCAAACAAAATGCAACATTTATACGTTTGCAGATATCTTGCGTCAAATGCAACAACTAAAAAAATTAAAGTGTTGCCCTGAGGTTCTCACCATTCTAATTTCTAGGACAATATTTGCGAAACTAATTTAGGGTGCTGATTTTCGATAGCACTTCATCCCTGGTGTTGTACTTAACATAGAAGAACAGTACTGTGCTCCATAGAATTGTATGCTTGCAGCTATTCAAACTGGGGCACCAACCTACCTTAAATTTAGCTGAATTTACTAAATCCTTAACGTCATTTATGCTATTTTTCTTTTTTATTCCCAAACGGAGTATTAATTCCCTGATTTTCATTACATTCCAAATCAGTAATCTGATTTGGAATGTAATGAAAGTCAGGGAATTAATACTCCGTTTGGAAATGAAAAGGAAAATAGCGTAAATGGCGTTAAGGTATGGGTAAATTCAGCTAAATTTAATGTAGGTACGTGCCCCAGTTTGAATAAATGCAAGCAGACATAGAGCTTAGAGCAATCTATAAAGCATTTCTTCTATGTTAATTACAATAACAGGGATGAAAATGAGCTATCGAAAATCAACACTTGTGGTGGTACAGCGTGAATAGAGGCTTACTAAACACTGAGTTGTCAGTCATAAAAACCACCATGGATATATTATTTCATATTCTAGTTGTTGTCATTCAGACACTTATACCATGCGCCATGGCTGTTTGGTGTGACTTGCATATCACGTGATTGGGCTAGTCCAATAAGATGGCCAAACAGCCGTTGTTCTCGTTCATCATTGGCTAACTCAGGGTGACGTCACGGCAAACAGCCATTGCGCATGGTTTAGGATACGCACATTTAAGTGGCACTTTGTGTTCTAAATGACCAGGAAATACCGAGAAACATTGAAAATAAGAAAAGATTGTTGGGGAAAACAAAACTGGTTATCGGTGGTCACCCTGCGTGACTTAATTTAGTCTTAAAACACGACTAGGTTCTATCTGTAAATGTCAAAATAATCAAGATCGCTCAGTCTACATCTAATTTACGAACAGTTTAAACTCACTGTTTTACTTGTGAAATAGTCTTGGGGGTTTTAACTAGGGAATGGAAGGGTGATCTCTTCAAATTTAACTTTGGGAAATTAAGCTGTTTTCCAGATTTAATTTATTTATAGTCTTAAGGTAATTCTTAAGATGAGAGCACTTACTAATGCACCCTGCGTTATCTGGCCAATCACAGACGAGCAGTGTAGGATTGAAGTGTAGATTGGCTGGGCAGTCCTTCAGGTACGCCGTGTCGTGATCACAGTGGAAAAAGGAACCACAATCGGCCGGATTCGGGAATAGACCTTGAGAACGGGGACATTCAAAACCCGTCGGCGGAAACTTAGTTGCTGTAACGAAAAAGAAATGAACAAAATTGTATAAATGTATGCTGAGCAGGCTCGGACTGGCCATAGTGCCATTTTGCCAGTGGCACAGGCGTCCTTAGGCTACCATATATACTTTCGGCGCCCATTTGGTATAGTCAATTTTTTTTCAAGATAAATGAATGGTTTTGGATTCCCTGTCCGATAACCTTTCCTTTCAGGTAATAATTCCCTTCTCACTTCTCCCTCCCTTACGTTTTTAATGCATTTTTTTTAACTCACTCCCCTCTCCCCAACCCACTCCAAAATTTGCAGAAACTAGCATTACTTAAAATATAAAATGTGTATTGAAGAATGCACTCCGAAGCCAGAAATGACGACAGAATACGAAAACAATTAAAGCTTCTTGAGCTCCACCCGCGGACTTTGCTTCTGCTTGGGGAGATATGAGCGCTTCCCCCAAACCCCTTGACGGTTGGAGGCACCATCACTTGAAATTTCCTGTAAAACGCAAAACTCCCCGGTTATTTCGATAAATGGCACAGCCGCCCTTTCCTACCCAGTCCGACTCTGATGCTGAGAATGGTTACCAGTACTACCAAGTCGTAACACGTTTCAGTTTAATATTACTGTGTAGTAAAGATGGCTGAGAACAAACTGTGAAGTTCCTCATTCAGACACATTAAAGGCGCCCGTTCACCATTGCGATAGCGTTGCCCGTATTCTATAAGCATAGCATCCACGTTACAGATTCTCCGTCATCCAATAGGCTGATGTGGGCCACGTGGTCTCGTCTTAGTTATGAAAATCGCGACGCTGCTGCGAATTGCGTTGTTCCATTTTTAATTTGCCGCTATTTTCTTTATATTGCTCGAAGATCCTACGGTGCTGCATCTGGGAGTTGAAAAGGGTGAAAAGGCACCTTTAAGTGCAAGATATCAACCTTCCTAAGTTAAAGTGCAAATTAAAGCAGACGTGATAGTATTTCTACTAATATTGAATGTAATGAAAGTCATGGAATTAATACTCCTTTAGGAATTAAGGACCCCCCCCCCCCGAGTTCCCAGCGGCCAATGATAATGTCCTAAGTTCGTAAATACCTTTCTACACCAATTAGTAGAATTTGGCAAAAGAAAGGCAACTTGGCTGTGTGACAGACAGTTACTCCAAGAGAGCAATTTCAGTTTTATTCTGTACAGTGGCATAGTCAGGGTAGGGTAGAGGGGGGGACGTGTGGCGGGGGGGCCCCCCCCCCCCCCCCCCCTCACTCTTCCCCGACTCTATTCATAAAGTACAGGCGCTCCTTTTCGCTTAGATTCGTAAAGGTGTTTACGACAGTGACAACGCCGCTTCTTCTGTTTTAGCTCCCTTCAGCAAAAATCCTGGCTCCGCTACTGATTATGTGCCCATATGCCATATGATTATTTTATACAAAGCTAGCTATTCGGACAGTGCCAAGCAGTTTATTTGTAACTTGAGTACTTTTGGTATTAATGCATCTTCACTTCGCAAACATCACAAAATATTTTTAACATACTCAGTCACACTTAATAAAATTTTCAACATAAGCCATGATTCCAGTATAGTAATTTGCTAGGCCCCCCCCCCCCCCCCTGGAACGACACAGAAAGAAGTCTAATGCTTTTTAGAAGAGAAAGAACATCACTTTAAAGACCACGACCCTTTAATTATGTGCCATAATATTATTATACTCTCGTGATCGAGGAAAAAAAAAGCAAGTGCACAAATTTAGCATTGGGAAATTCACCACCCATTTAACCTAGTCAATAAGAACAATGTCGATTAAACAACGGGTCCATGACAAAATTGGTGCCATTGGCCAATTCAAGGCATGCACGACAGTTTAAAATATGTTTTGGAAATAAAAATCATCTTTTGACCAAGTAAAACAGTTTGGTGCTGTTTCTAAACTAGAGGGATGTCTGAGGGAAGTGAGGAAAACTGTTTCTTAACTCGAGGCGACTGATCCAAACTCCTCCCATTTTACATAAACGTGACGTCATGGAGCTGAGATGTTGCTGAGGAAAGTGAGGCGAGTTTTTTCTCGCTCACTTACTGATCCAACATGGCTGCCATCACGCATTAGTAGCTGAGATGGTCGCGTTTCTAAACTGTAGGAAGTGAGATATGGAAAATGTCTAAATTTAGAAACAAAATCCAATTAAACAGAGATTAATAAGCATTTGTATTATGTTCTTACTAACATTTCTCACGCTGAAAATAGATGTGGCAGCGATTATTCCTAATTTTTCTAATGTTGAGAACGACAAGTGAGGCGGTGGTGTTTCTAAACTGATCGGTTTTGGTGACGTTGAGGGGCGTGGCTTAGAGGAATCCATCTCACTCTTCCCTCTAGTTTAGAAACACGCCCTTTGCATCAAATGGTGCAGCGATTCACGCATGAGCAAACTTTTTCTGTCTAAGGGGACCGCCAAACAATGATAGTCCCCCTCCCCACCCCAGAGTAAACTAAGCATGATACGAAAAAAATGAAACCATCGATAGGTAGCTCATTTTATTGTGGGTTTACACTCGCAAGCTCAATATTCAGTGTTCACTCCATTGGCGCCACGAACAGATTGAAGGGGTAGGACGGCAAAAGTGACTCAATAAGTTCCGTATTTCTAATTGTAATGAAGAGTGGCCCTTATTCTCCCAATCTGAATGCCTGTGAAGACTTTGGATCCATCTTGAAGGACAATATTGAAAAAAGGATGCTGTCTGAACCTCTAGTAACTCGATTTAGTCTTACTAGGACAGAGGAGCACATCGACGCTGTGCTTCGGGAAATGGGAGCTTAACACGGAGCGTTTTGAGTCACTTTTGTCTTCCTACCCTGCTGTATTTAATCTGTTCGTGACGCCAATGGAGTGAACACTGAATAATGAGCTGGTGAGTGTAAACCCACAATAAAATGTGCTCCCTATTGGTACTTTCATTCTCCCCCCCCCCCCCCCATCACGCTTAGTTTACTCTGGGTGGGGGCTATATATCATTGTTTGGCACCCTGTTGCTAATAATCCCCACAAAATGCGGCCATGATGAGTGGGGATATCAACAAGCTATTAAAGGCGAATCGCCATCAATACAAAAGAAAATCTGCAGCATTTAGCGCTATATTCAGCATTATCTAGCACTTCCTTGCAGGAAGCGAAGCAATGCAGAAAGCGAAGAAAGTTCTTTTAACGACACAAACAAGCCACGTGCCGCTTCACTACTGAGTGAAAATTTGGTCCTTCCTTGTGCACCTAAGTCCAAGCTGTAACAGTTAACGATATCACCGTTAGTAGATGGCGCCACGGTAGAATGTAAAACATGTACCGTGGTATCACGTGGTGACAGAGATATCGTTACTTGTACGAGGATTTCACGAGGATTTACCAAATTTCCAAAAGCAATAATAAGAGGCACATGCTTATTTGTGTCATTAAGAGACATTTTTTATGTATTTCTTCGCTTCCTGCATGCAAGCCCTAGATAACACTACAGATAGTGCTAGATGACGCTGAAAGCTACAGACTTTTTTTTGGTGGCAACGTACCTTTAACTCCAATTTTGCTCCAAACATTTATTTTGTGGAAATGCTGGTAATTATATGATATACACTATAGCCGCTCCTGGAGGCAGTAATGTCTCTCAAGTTCACAAAAATAAACGAAATTTTAATTAAGCATGCTAGTGCTACTAACCACATTGTAGACATCAGTGGTACAATTGTCATTTATCGTGAACCAACTGAACAAAATTCGAATTTTATTAGAATCCTACACGATTGCTGTTAATCAAAAAAAGAACAATGCACACGGTAAAAAAAAAATTGGTCTTATGGATGAATGGAAGAAATTATTTTCTTCACTTCCAATGGTTGGTATTTATAGGTCAGTGGTATGAACTGTCTTTCAAATATGGCGTGCACCGTAACAGACGTGGTGCGATTATTACTAATTTTGTATTGAATGTTTCGTGTTCCTTGTAAATATGGACAATTGTGTTGGCGGATGAAGTGTGTAATTTGATTATCTTAGTCTTGTTTTTTGTTATTTTTAGGTGACCAAGAAAGGCTATGTCTTTCGGAAATTAAAAATATCATGCATTTTTATGAATTTATGGACATTACTACCTCCAGGAGCGGCTATATATCATATAAATCAAATTTCGTATTAGTATCAGATTTCTTTTCAACGATCACCATTTTATTTTTACTTACGATCAAGACAGCGAACGTTGCTTTCGAAGTCGCAACTATTAATCTCAACATTAAAGAGAAGTCCTTCTGGGCACTGTTGTAGGAAAGCCTGGCCATCGTTACACCGATAGTACGACGAACAATCCTCCTTGTTTGGTCGGACGCAGCACGTGCATGGACAGGGCACTTCCGGTTCTGGGCGACCTGTTGGAGGTGGCGGTGGGGCCACAGTTCCTCCCACTGTAAAAAAAGCATTCAGCAAAAAAAAAAACACAGTTGTGGATAAAGCTGTTAGCAATTTCAGCGGTTAGCTGTTAGCTGCTATCAGATTAACAGACTCCAGAAAACACAAAACAAACTTGTAAAAATGTTGCTTGGAAATAGCAATATCTATAAATTTACCATAAGCCTGTTTAAGGAAAATAAAATATTGAATGTCACCAGTTTGCGGGACTACACAATTATATTTAATAATTATTTTAACTACGAGCACAGATTAAAAGATAAACTAAAAATGAAATACTTACGAGATTCTACTGTTAAGCTATAAACGTCTAGTGATTTAAAATAACTATGACCTCATGTGTAAAGAACACTATATACCAACAAGTTTTAACAAACTTCCACCAGATTTAAGAAACTAACAAGCGTTGGCAAAATAAAGTATTTTTAAAGAAATGGTTAACTGGTAATTAAATTGTAAATGATACGTTTTGCTGAGAAAATATACAGTTTTTTATCCAGCAAATTGGTATAGTAAATTTATGCAATTGATTGTTTTTCCTGTTTTAATTTTTGTTTTGATTTACTTAACTAATGCAGTGTTGCTGTTATATATTTTGTATTAATTGTTATTTGTTTTAAGTTAAAATGGAAATTTTAAGTATGAATGTACCCATACAAGTACTTTTTGTACTTAGGGTTACAAATTGAAATTATTATTATTATTATTATTATTATTAAGATTAAGACAAAATGCAATTAGATATAATTTACCACGATGGAATAACAAATACGGAAAAAGAAACAAAAGCTATTATATACCAGAGATTTTTAATAACATTCCACAAGAATTATTACAACAAAACAGCATTTGTAAACTTAAACCAGAGTTAAAATTTTATTTTTTTTGCAAATAATTAAATAGAAAATAAAACTTTACCATGAAAATATTAAAATAAAAAAAACGGGCTGTTGAACTAATGCATGTTATTTATGGTATTTCTTTTAAAAATATAATTCATAATTATTTGTTAAATTGAAAGGAGAGTGGGCTATTTGAAAGTTTTAGATCGTATGTAGATTTTTATGTTTTATGTTATTTATTGAAATGTAACGTTTGTATTTGCTGCTCAAACAAGCTAATTCAAGCTTCGAGCATTTGTGATGCAAATAAAATTATTATTATTATTATTATTATTATTAATTAATAATTTGAGGATCTATTCATGTTTAAGTTATAACTGTCATAAAACAATGAAATGTGATTGTGGTTCGGGGCAGACATGGACAATTCAGGTTTTCCCCTTAACAGCGCAGTGGATAGATTAGATTAAAATGCAAGTTCAATATTTGTGGATACTCTTGGCGTGTAGGACCATTTTTTTGCCATTAGCGTTATGAATAAAGTAGATTTCATTATTTTTTAGCTCAAATAGTTAATTTCTAAGTTAATTTACTGCCTTTTAGGACGCAGCTGCATGTTTAAATCCGTTTGAAATTAATTTCGTCACTTACGTCTGCATCCAGCATTCTTTGGCCAGTCACAGACCAGCAGAGTTGGATTGAAGTGAAGATTGCCTGGGCATTCTTTCAAGACAGGAATTCCACTCGCACATTGGAAGAAAGAACTGCATTCGTTGGGATTGGGAAAGAGCCCCTGAGAATCGGGGCAAGTAAAGTCTGGTGGGGGACGGGGAGTGACTGGTTCCACAGGGTCTAAAATAAAAATATTCATAAATCAGTGTTTGGTTTTCTGTACTGCTAATACGTATTAAGTATGCAATAATTTTTTTTTGTAATATGGTTATAACTGAGCTTAATGAAATGGCAAGGCATCGTTCATAGATATTATCACTTTGGTGTGAGAGCAGCAAGACCCAAAAAATTATGATCCTGTGTTGGGGAGGAGGTTGTACGCGCTTCCAACCAGAATCAATACAAAAGATATAGAGCAGTGACATTTGCCACCATATTGGCAGCAGATTGGAACCAGTATGGGTTTTAGAGGGCATAACTACAAGGTGCACTACATAAAAATGGAGGGCAAAACAACGGAAGAGCGGATTTCTTAGCCTTAAAATAACGTTGTTTTCTCCAACAACAAAAATCGCGCGTTTTAGGTCTAAGAAATCACTCTTCACAGCATCGGCTTCAGTACGACGCTCTTCTGTTTCTCTCTGCAGTGCCCCTTGCAGTTAACCCATTAAGGCTCCAGCATAGAGTTATATACAATAATACTACGTCGTGTAGGGCAGTGACACGACGTAGTATTATTGTATTTAACTCTATGGTTGAGCCAGTAACTGGGATAGCTGCAAGGCGCACTGGTGGGGGAAAAGCAGAGCGTCTTACTGAAGCCAATGTTATTAGACGGGATTTCTTAGGCCTAAAACGCCCGATTTTTGTCGATTTGTTGGCAGTTGCTGACATTTTTACGCAAGTGGAATCTTTATTTTCCGATTACAACCCTCGTAGCATAAGGGATTGGAGAAAACAACGATTTATTAAGCCTACGAAATCCACTCTCAAAGCACTGGCTTGACTAGAAGTGCCGTTGTTTAACCCACCATTTCAATCTAGTGCCCCTTGCAGGTATCTCTCTAGGAGGCAGTATGACGTCGCATGACGCTGCTCTATTCATCAAATGACAGGTTGCAGCATCTACCATTATTTAGTTCTATGTAGCACTTGATTTCAACAAGCGATGGAATGCGCAAAGAAATTTCTTTTTACACAACAAATAAGCCGCGTGTCTCCGTAATTATCGAGTGTAAAGTTAGTGCATCCACGTGCCCCAGGGAGGAAACGGGCAAGGTTAACGATGTGACTGTCGCTAGATGGCACCCATATATCGGTTCAAAATCTGCGTTCCAAAACGGGCGTTCTTTATAAAAGAAAAAAAAAGCGCCCGTTGTTACAGTAGGCTTAACTTTACCGTTTGGTTCCTGGTGCACGTACACGTACGAACTTTACACTCAATAATTAAAGAGGTAATTGTTTGTTTCATAAAAAGAAATTCATTTGTGTGTTCCTTCCCTTGTTGAAAGCAAGAGCTAGACAGAACTGGCTAGCGGTAAATTGCTATAGATGCTGCAGCCTATCATTTCGTGGGAATCCCCCTTTAAGGAGGCATGTTTGTTGTTGCGTTAAAAGATATTTTTTGTGCATGCCTTTGCTTGCATCTAGAGAGAACTAGATAGCGCTAGATGGTGTAGTCTTTCGTTTGGTGGCAACCTGCTGTTAACTGGATGAAAATATGGAGACACCAACCATAACTACATTCAGTCGTGACATAATGACACGTAACGACTGCCCTTCACCACTTTGCAAGTAAAATTAATTAGCAATAGTGTCTCATAAATAACTGGAAAAGCAGCTGATGTTACTGAAACTAGCGCATGTCTGGCAATAACACACGTTTCCTCTTCACACTAGCATGAGTTTATGCACAGTTCCTGACCACAGGAATCTTTGTCAGGTGTGGTATTCACGGCTTAACACAAATCGTTATTTCGACTATAAACCTCATACTATACAAAACCTTTAATAGCACTTAATGACTATGAATTTTGCTTCTCACCTATGCACTCAACATTGTTCTTCATATCGCAGTTTTGGATATCTGGATTGAACAGAAGTCCTCCAGAGCATGTTCCGTGGTAAGCTTTGCCTCCCAAACATCTGTAGTATTTCTTGCAGTCGTCTGGGTCTGGCTTGACGCAACATTCACACTCGCATTCTCCCTCACTCGGAGTCTCTGTTGGTATTACTGGAGGTTTGGGTTTCACACCTATAAGTATTTAAAGAACGTTGATGAAATATGCTTCGCAATTCCTGATAAGCTTACGAGATCGTCTTCCTCACTCCGTACCAAGTTCACATCCGGCATTTTCTGGCCAATCACAGACGAGCAGTGTTGGATTGAAATGGAGGTTGGCGGGACAATCCTTCTTGTAGGGAATCGTGTGATCGCAGTGAAAGAAGGAAGAACAATCGTCTGGGTTGGGAAAGAGTCCTTGGGACAGTGGACATTTGAATCCCGGAGGGCTTGGGGTAGTAGCTGAAATGTAAAAGATGAACATGTTTGATTTCGGTCTGTTCATAAATGCAAAATAAAAAAATGCGAACAAGATATGGCAGAATGGCATCAGAATAGCAGTTGAATGGGCGATTCATGGTTCCATCCTCATTTGTCTTAGAGCTATCTCGGTCACGCTGTTTCAGATTAAAAGTGCAGCACAGGTAGGTACATTGAGTGTGCAAAAGGCTATTTGATCGAGGCAGATTTGCAGAGCTTCCTTTTGAGAAGTAACGCAGAATTAGATTTACAAAAAGGCAGGAAATCTAGTTTTTGAAATCCAACATAGTTACAATACCATAATACAAGTTGTGAAGCCCCATGAAAGGGAATGGAAATTTTGATATTTCATTTTTGTACTGTTTGAGGAAGCTAGGAATTGAAATTGGTAGAATTGAGAGTTTAATGTTTTGAAGAGCTTCATGTTTACAAACTTTATCACTTCTGCTTTCACGGATCGATTCAATCCCCTTTCGTTTATCCATTCCACATGCAAGCGAGTATACTATTTTTAACCTCGCCCGGCTAATACCCTTCCCATGTTTACGGTAAATCTATTGAATTTTAGCAAGGTAGGTTTCTGCATTCCAAATTCGGGAATTTGTGAAAGTACCACAAGTTCATTATGGGAAAACTTTTAAAACATGTGACTACGTATTCTACACAAAAACTTACGTAAGAGGCATCCGGCCGTTTCCGGATAGTCGCACAGTCCTATAGTTGGATTGAAGTGTAAATTGCTTGGACATTTCTCCACACTGGCACTTCCGCCAGAGCAGTAGATGTAGCTGTTACAGTCTCCCGGAAAAGGAAACTCGGCGTCTTCCTCAGGACAATCGTATTCAATTGGCGGGCCACGGGATGGTGTTGTTGGAGGTGGTGGCAGGGTTGGTTTTGGAGTGACTATTATTAAATAAAATATGTAAAATTGTAGAGTATTTTTTCCCAAAACTATAGAATAATAATAATCAAAGTTTGAATCAGTAATGTAGAGGTTAAGATTACGAGCTGTTCCTGGGCAACGGAGATGATTCCACAATTTTTTAATTTTCGAAAGCAGTTGCTAGCTTTCTTGGTCACAAACGTCTGGAAAAATCCAGCCTAAAAATTTCAGTAAACATAAAACACGGCTTAATAGCACCGCCATCTTGGAATGGCCCTTTAAAGTTTTACAACAATTTCGGCTTCTACGTACCTTTGTCCACTCGACGTCAAAACAAAGCCTCCGGCTGTTTAATTTCATGAATTTTAACCAGAAGAACCAAGGTACGTATGTATTGTACTGTACATTACGCCACGGGGTTTTCTATTCTCATTAAAAATGTATTGAACGATCTTTTGACGTAATCGTTCGAAGACTTAAAATAATGTTCATTTAGTGCTGCAACACCGGGAATTCTAATAATGAGAAGATTACCACGTTCTTGCGCATCCCTCTAACACTAATCCGTGCTATGATATGGCGCTTTCAGCGCACCTCGCGGCAGTTTTTGACGGTCTGGGACAACGCGGCTCACATGCAACGTGAAACCGAGCATTAAGCCTTGTTACATATAAAGAAGCTGTGTAAATTGTAAGCATGTTTTGTATGCTGCCCTGGTCCGCTTTGATTAAATGCGGGCACGTTATAATGCAGAAAAAAAAATTAAAAGCACTAGTATGAACGGTCCACAAAATTATTAACAACTGTGTAAATCACGCGCCGAGCGCACACCTGAGACGCAGTAAATTTATCGGTGTAAAAGCAGCATGTGAGTATAACTCTTACCTTTTTCGCATTTAGCAATGCTGGGTTTGGCACACATCTTTAGGTAAGGGCTGAAATGTTGGCCAGTCGGACATTGCTTGGGGTAGGCGATTCCTCCAGAACAGAAATAGTAAGATTTGCAATCGAGGGGATCGGAGAAAAGACCACTTGAGGTTTTGCACACATTTTCCTCTTCGGAATCATCTGAAACGAGAAAAAATAAAGATAATGAAGAAGCCGTTCATTGCCCATCCCCTGCAATCGTAGAAATCGCCTATCTAAATTGTCTCTTTTTTGTCTACCTGTCATGGTTGCCTTCCCCGAGGCAGTTGCCATGACACCAACCTGGCCTCTCCTGCATTGCCCTCAGCCAGGATGCGTATCTCTATGAAGTCCCTAAGGCTATCTTTGGTTTCTAACGAGAGAGAAGCAAGGAGCCACGGCTCGAATTGTGCTGGTTCAGGTGTGTAATGCCCTCGATCTCATTAAACCCACATGTTAATATCGTCAAAGGATGTCGATTTGAGTAATTCGTCATGCCCACACATCCGGGCACAGGTGGACATGACATATCCTAACAGCTGAAATGGACTTTAATTGAAATTCAAATATTTCATTTTTTGTTCTATTCGATCTCACATCCTCTTGGATATTAGAACGAGTTCCTAACCACACGGCTGTGATTTGCTGGGGCAACTCGACTTCCCAATGAACTTGCAACTCGCCTTTTGTCCTTGGACTTACACCGATTTCGCATTGGTAAATTCAAGTGGCCAGGCCGGACTGGGGCGGGCCAGCCAGTGCCAATCGGGGCCAGTGCTGGTCCGGCCGGCCCGCTTTCGTGTTGGTTAATTCCACGGCTCGCTGATCACGATTTACAGCACCGCCACGTGTCGGTTTGTGGCACTTGACACTTTCCATTTTCTGCCGCTACACTGCAGCACCATTCATAAACCAATCTGATTTAAGCGGCGCCGGCCAGCTCCATCCTAATTTGATTTTGCGTTAGTTAATAAATCCGTCTTGGCCGTGCCTGGCGCGGCCAGGCTCACGCCATTGGTGTGAGCCGGGCCGGCTCTCGAAATACCGGCCCGGCCTAGGGCGGCCCGATTTTGCATTGGTTAATAAAACGGTGCCCAGCCCTCTTTGGCGCGGCCAGGACCACTTGAATTTACCAATGCGAAATCGGTATTAGGCTTTTTCCTTCCTTCCATGAGTTTGCGGCAAAAAAACTGAAGGGATAAACCCCAATAACACCGAAAGAAGCAGATTAAAAAAAAAAAAAGGATGCAACAATACGCCGTAACTTGTGACCCCATTTTCATACACTTCCTCTAAGGGGCTTTTATTCTTTTATTTACTGGTGCAGCAGTGGCGGAACTAGTACGCTTCGGGCCCGTGAGCAAGTTAACCAAACGGGCCCGCCCGACCCCACCCAATAGAAGAACAATTATAAAAAAAATTTGAAAAAATAATCTTTTTGCGTAATCAAGCCCGAAGCCTGCTCTGCTCTGCTCCGCCAATTCGCTTTTTCGTTTAAATTCACCCGCTATTCTGCATTCTGATTGTGCTCTGTAGTGCGCAGGGCCCTTCGTAAGCCAGGGCCAGTGTTCAGCTGAACACCCTGATGGTCCGCCCCTGTGTAGCAGGTCTGATACGTGAGTTTACGTCGCATCTTTTTTGGCTGGAAACCAAGCCCCTAACCATTCGCATGTGCTGTGATTTACAAGGAAACTCACAGCACATGAAAGTTTCCCTGTAAACTCCCTTGGAGTTAGGTTTTACCATTCTTACGTTGGTGTGCCCCAGTAACAGTAGAGAGAAGGGCATATTCATCACGTATTCCCACAGAACCTCTTTGAAGCTGTTTCAGGCAGTATTGTGAAAATTAGAGAATTCTTATTTCTTATATTTCAAGTTAAATATAAACTGTGTTGAAATTCACAATAATAATAAGGCTTCAGTGTTACAAAATGTTGTTTAACAGAACATTCCAAGGCATCACCACGAGGCCATTAGGCTTCACCTCGAAGCAGAGACTACGTCACCTCGTCGTTAGGCTTCACCTGAAAGCAGAGACTACCTCTCCTCCCTATAGTGGGTCCAGAGTTAGACTTTCCTTTTCCCCTCATAGGCCGACAGACCTCTCTAAACAAATATTAACGAAATGGACACGCAATTAATGAAATCGGTGTGGGTTACGTGTTGATTATAAAAATGAATTTTAAGTCGCAACCCAAAACGGAAACCCAATGAAACCCATAAATAAAAAGCCAAAATGGAAACTGATATAGATTGACTGTGAAGCCACTGTGAAGTTGTTTTTTAAATTTGGATGTACTTGTCAGGGTCCATTCAAAAACCACTTGATCGGTCAGAGGGAGATGTTCGGCTTTCCGCTACAAGTAACCAACCACATTGGGAAAGGGGTTCCAACAAAAACATGTGGCTACTGCATGGAAGGAAAACTCATCTGGACAATGGATTGATGCATTTACACACGTCTCTGGCAAACACGTTTCTTCTTTTACCATCTCAATCAGTTTTGCAGTAGGTTAGTGTGAGCGGATGACCCCCGTAAGCTCAATACAGTAAGTAAGTCAGATTACAGTTTCTTTGACTCGGACTAAATCCACTGTTGTGATTTACTGCAGTCACAGCCTAAGTATTAATGAGTGTATTAGGTTACGATTTTCTGGTTTCCGTCTCAGCAATTAAAGAATCTCGAAGTTTAGTCTAGTGGCCGCTGTTACACTTAAATGTTGTGAAAAGTATTTCACACTAGGAACCAAGGAATACTACTCACAGCCGCGTGTATTAAAAGCTAAAGTGGCGTAAGAGGGTATACCTGGTATCGTTGGAATTCTCGTGTCGATTGCTATAATTTCACCAAAGTTGCTGCCAATCTCAACAGCCGCTGTTAAAACTAAACACCGCCCTAAATCTCAACTCTTGGGCGTTGTTGACTGTTATTTTTATTGCGAAACAGGAATGGGCACTAACATAAAAGGTGAGAACTAAGCCAGATAAGCAAAAACGATAAAAATCTTATATTTCGGAGTCATTTATGCGGTCGACACTATCTTCAGAGAAGTAAAAAACACCTTAAACTTATCAGTGGGCTTTCCACCATGCTGGCGTCGTTAGTAAACAGGCGGTTCTAAAACATTAACATACCGTGTGAAAGAAGGCGAAAATACATCAATTGCATCAAATACACCTACAGGCGAAAATGCAATGGGTAAACAAATATCACACATTCGTTTGCCCACTGCAAAAATTGATATATATTATCGATGTATAATTGGTTTCCCTTCTTTTACACGGCATTTTAATGTTTTCAAACCGGCGGTTCACTAACGGCGCCAGCATGGTGGATGCGCATTGCCCACTGATAACGTAGTGTAAGGTGTTTTTATTCCTTATACACCTTTTACTTCTCTGAAGTTGGTGTCGCCCTCTGAATCATAATTGACATCGAAATATAGGATCTTTACCGTTTTCGCCTGTGTTATCTGGCTAAGTTCTCACTCTTTTTACTATTATTAAATACGGAGGGGGGTGAAGGGGGTGGCTACGAACCACGCAGTGTTTTTTTTTTTTTTTTTTGGTGCGACGTGGGAGGAGGGTTAAAAATGGCTTGAAAAACGCCCACGTGTTTTTTGAATGACCCCCTCAGCATAGTTTACCTTTTACCTAGATTTCTGAGTAAACTGGAGTGAGTTCGTTATTCATCGTGGCGGAGCGAGTGCAGCGAACTGCTCTTTCGGACGTTCGATGCGCTCCCAGCCGTAGCAATGGGTCAAAGGAAATAGGGATAATTTTTCTAAGGCAATTCCAGGCAGAAATTCCTAGGACCTTTTACACGCCACAGTCGATATGACCATAGGGCATCACAGGTCCGGTCTCTTCCCAAAATGTCGGTGGTGGCTGAACGGTGGCTGAATTTCGGCTTGAATCCTTGACCTGTGACATTAATATGAACAGTGAGCCCCTCCTGTGACCAGCATACGTTGGGAAATCTTGTATTCGTCATTATCCATTGGTTAATTGTGGTAACACCAAACGAAAGATTATAGCATGCATATATGCATACTAAATAGAACAACTTATACAAAATTAATTTCTTACTTTACATTATTATCACTACAGTGCATTCAACGAAATGATTAAAGATGTGATATGACATGGTTTTGTTGTAAAAAAGTAAGTCCGACATTCCTGCTCAAACTCTGGTTCAATAAAAAAAAAATTCAAATTTTCGACCGTCTTGGGAGGTTCCTCTTCAAGGAATAGCATCTGGCTGCACAAGCAACGAGGCCATCCACTTGAATCGTTGTTTGTGCATCCAGATGCTTATCCATGTAGAGGACGTCCCAAGAAGATCCAACATTTGTATCTTTGAAATTGTTATGAACTAGTGGAGCAAGAATAATTGAGTTTCCTTTTTTTTTATAGCAATTCAAACCCGCTACAACTTCTTGCCTATAAAGTTGTTTTTTGATAATGGGTAACAATTTTCGTTACATCTCACCATCTTTATTAACGACTTCCTCCGAGGGCTCCTTGTCCACTTCGTCGTCATCTTCGCAGTTTTCGTCGCCATCTTCTTCACAATTCTCTACACGTAAGAAATAAATAAAAAGTGGGTAGCAAGAACTTAGTGTCGTAGAGCATGACTGACACAGCTTGCTGGGGAGGGGGGAGGGGGAAATCAATCCGAAAGGACGAACCAATTGGGTGAAAAAAAAAGAATATTTTGATTTTGCAGGTCTAAGAATTTTCTGTTATTAACATTTGGCATATAATAAACAAGAGGCTAGCTATGGGGACGTACACAAATGACGTCACGCAAAATTTGCCCTTTTTCTTACCCCACCCTTCTCCCAGTCAGATTTTGTCGCAACTTTTGGAACCCCCAACAGAAACTGACGTCACAAACGTTGAACCCCTAGATCCCAACCCCCTCTCGTTACCTATGCGGCGGAAGACAATTTGCAAAAATTCTAACTCTTTTTACCCCTTTAGAAGTTGAAAGCCATAAAAACAAGAAAAAGTGTGACCCCCTTTCCCCTGCCCGAAACTCTCACACACCTTGAATTGTCCCCCCCCCCCCCCCTCGTACCGCCCCTTCGTTCCCTTTTGTGTGACGTCATTTGAGCATGGCGAATGTCGAAATAATAAGCTTCAATTTTGAAGTAACGTGAATAAATATAAAACAGCCCGGATACCAGCTTCACATGGTGTGGACTAAATAAATTTACCTAAATTCCAATCATTTATATTTATTAGCAGTACGGATACGAATAATGCGATTACAACCCCGGACAAGCAGACTGGTAGACAGCCTTTGAAAGTCAAGTTATAACCATATACGTAGTCAGGGTTATAATAACTCCATAATAATCCCAGACCGACAGACAGAGTTCGAAAATCAAGTAATAACCCTATACATATTCAGGGTTATAATAACCCCAGACCGACACACACAGTCTGAAAGTCAAGTAATAACCTTATACGTAGACAGGGTTACAATAACCCTATGATAAATAACCCCAGCCCAATAGACAGAGTGAAAGTCAAGTAATAACCCTACACGTAGACTAGGTTATAATAAACCTATAATGACCCTTGACCCCAGACCGATAGACAGTCTGAAAGTCAAGTAATAAGATGATTACGGTAATTATGAATTAACAAGATTGTTACCTTACCTTCACTTACACAATCCACCTCTTCTGCATAGTCGCAAGTGAACTTCTTGGGATTAAAATGAAGTCCACCGGAACATCTCATGAGGTAAGCCTTGCCCATTGAACATCGGTAAAACAACGAACAATCAGTTGGGTGTGGGAAGGCACAATGACATAGGTGATTTGGACAGCGCACATCGCGATGGTAAGTTCCTAAACGATATTCTCGTATGGAATAGAATGAAGCACCATCAGATTCACCTGCAAGAAAAGTAAAAAAAAAATAACTCAAAATTCTGGAATTATTTTATTAATGTAACCAAACCAAGTAACCAAGCCATATACAGATCTCAAATATTCGCTTATTTAAAGAGGCGACTTCTGTGCTCAATTCCAATGGAGCACAAGAAAGATCCAATCATGGGTCATGTTTCTGCACATATTTTTTCTTTTTTTTTCTACTGCTTATTACCTCCAAGAATTTATAGGGTTTGGGAGGAGAATTTGGTCGGAGAATTTGTAACTCTAAAAAGTCCCTATTGAAACACGTTAGATCGGTCCCCATTAGTTCAGTCCGAGTTTTCAGAGGGCGTCACGTGTTCCATCTGATAATTTTTGCTCATTTTTCAGCCCAAATATAAAGTAAACTAAATTACAACTAAGGTAGGTCAAATAATAATTAAAAGCAAGCTAGTTTCGTTTAGTTTAGTTTAATTTTAGGCTAAACTGAATTGAAATACCCACATAAAACACATGGCGCCCTCTATAAACTAAGACTGAACTAATACGACTGTTCTAAGGCGCTTCAGTATGGATCTCAGTCACAAATTCTCCTCCCCAACCCTATAAATTCTTGTTACCTATTACGTATTCTCCGACTAACAGTGACGTAGAATCCTTGTCCCTGATTGCAGTTTCCTAGCGTGAACACGCCTGTACTCATTGTCGGGGATTTGCAATCAACGACACTTATAAACCACCCTGTGTCTATTAACTTGTTGAACGATTACTGTTAATATTTCACGTTTTGCAAAATAAACGTTTTACGCAGAATTGTGAAAAATAATTGGAAAATTCTTTACGGTGGCCCTGGCTAACAGTGGTGGCAACGTCTAGTGATTTCTCTTACCTACAGTGCATTCGGACATGGTTGGCCAGTCGCACACTAACGTATGGGGATTGAATGTGAGTCCCCCAGGGCACACTTGCAGCTCTGAAATTCCGGCCGTACAGTTGTACCATGATTCACAATCGTCTGGGTTCCTGTACGCTCCGTAGTCGTCGGGGCAGGAAAATTCGGCGAACACTGAAAAAAAAAGAGAGTAATGCGGTCAATAAATAACTAACAAACACTGGGACATTCCATATCGCAATTTAGCAGAAATACCTTATTTTCTCGATGTGGGGCTTATTTTCTTGACATGCAAAACATCGTGCTTAGATTTTCAAGAGCCAAGTAACAATTTGCTCTTGTAATTTTTGGCTTGCCATAAAGTATGTAGGATATACGTGCGTGAGTTGAACGTAATTCTCGTGTTCAAATTAAAGTTATAGCGTGATGCTGGACAGCCCATGCATCCTTTAACCCGCCCCCCCCCCCCCACGACTTGCACTGTCCTAAGTCAAGCGAACCTAGGTATAAATACGATAAATTTAGGGAAAAATTTCGCCAAACAAACGCTAAAGCGCGTTGGTTTAAATATAAAACGAATTTAAGCAAAAAACATGTATACACGCATTTTACTCAACAATACAAACGCTGAGTATTGCTAGTTCTTATGACATTTATAAATGTTATGAGTTTTGTTATGAGTTTCGAATAATAAAAGTCCTGCCACAACAAAAAACTGGTTTGGATTTCATTTGCCTTTAAGTCAGATTCATCATATCTGACACGTATTCATAACCATTTCTATTCTTCATCTCCAAAGAAAATGTAAGATTAACGTCAAATGTCAAGGCAGAACATTATCATTCTATAATCCTTAGTTTTTTTTATCATGATCTTATCTTAAAAAGTATGTCTGTTATCGCCCTGTTTTTCTTGGATACAGAAATATGATTTATGGCTGTAAGAACAGCAAACATGGAAGATTACGTACATTTTTTTTTATAACTGTAGTTTAAACTTTGAGTCACTGACATGTAATCCTTACAGAATTGTTTACACGGGCAAATGGGACTTGTGTAGCACGGGTATGGTGAGAAAAACCCTTCAGTAAAGGCCATTAGTCGCAATGTCTCCTTCTATACCTTTGTTTAGAAATTCTGCGTGGACCTTTTTGTACTCGGCCACATTCCTTCTTTTTAGCGGTTTGACAGGAAGATAAAGGATACTCAAGATAAAGTCAAGCATTGAGGACGTTTACAAGTCAATTGAAAAGTCAATAGAAAAGTCCATCACCCTTGTCAAATCACAACTGCAAAGCACTTCACGTGTCAAACTGAGCCCTTGAATGACACAACAAAAGTATTTACTGAACCTAGGATTGTATATAGATTTTAATGAAGAACCGAGCCTATTTGTCATCCGCCTCGATTGTCATCGTAAACAGTATTTCTTACCACATGTAGTTTGTGAGTAGTAGACTAAAATTCATATCAAGAGCCAAATCTGGTAAAAGGGACCGCCAAGCTCCGAACGGTTCGGCCCTAAGCTCAAAGGAGTGATATCAACACACCAATACATTCGCCAAGTTAATCGCACCGATTATAGTTCGAAGGTAGCAATATTCAAGTTTTCATGTAACGTCCAAAGTATTGTTCGCGGTGCGATTAAGTTGGCGAATGTTTTGGTGTGTTGATGTCACTCCTTTGAAGGGCCGAACCATTCGGAACTTGGTGGTCCCTTTTGCCAGGTTTGGTTTTTGATATGATATCACTTCTTTTTTAGTTCATTAGACTCAACTAAGCTGCACATGTATAATAAAGTGATAGCTTGCGTGACGATTATTCCAATATTTCAATTTCATATAATTGGGAGAACCGACCAATTTTCAAAAAACAGAAAATTAACCCGTATGTTGTTTGGGCTGTATTTCCCCCTTTCCCACCCAAACACTTCTGTGTTCTTTTAAGGTTCGAAATGAACCGTTCGTTATTTATTGCCGAGAGTGGAACTGGAGGAATTTGAAACATGACTTCCAAATTTTTTGTCCTCAATTGCGTACGCAGATTTAAAAGGGCAAATAAAAGGCATAACTATTATCCAACCCTCGAATCAGTATTACGATTCTTGAACAGTGTTTGTTTTAATGGTTGTTCTTCGTAATTCTATCTACCCAAAAAAGAAAAAAGAAAAAAAAAGGGGGGGGGGGAGGAAGACACGTGGCCCAAACGCCCCAATGTGCGGTGCCTTGTCTGCATACAGTGGTGACGCCAGTGGCAAACTGGTTGGGTGGGGGTGGCACAAGGCCGAACGCAATTTTCCCTTGGCCACATTGAGAGCCACATTGATAAAGTGTCCGCGGCCTATCTTGAGTTCTCCGCAGAACGAACACAGATAATCGATTGTACGTTTTCAGTAGCAGAGTGCCTTGTTGATATCCAAGATGGTTACAAAAACAATGGCGGCCATCGATTAAACACACCCCATCTAGGAAGACGTAGCCGCTCACAAAATACTTGCAGGACTCAAGATACACCGCGCGCACAATAGTTCTGTCGAATTAATTAGAAGCAGTAACGATTATCGCAGCACCGTTTTCCCCACCCCGGCAGCGCATTCCTAAACTGCCACCTTTCTTTTCACCACGTGTGCGTTTTCTAGACATATAAATCTCCCGTGGATTTATATTTTTATAAAGATTTCTCCCTTTGCATGAAAAACTGAATCCATCTTTTCCTGCATTGCTGGAATATCGGCTTTTTTTTTATTGGCACGGCCGACATACAGTACTTAATAGAGTTCGTGTTGCACCAGATTTATCAGAAAAAATGGATAGGGAGGAGGAGCATTGTTGTTGTTGCTGTTGTTTTTATTTAAAGCTGCCGAATCCAAACCGGGTTATCTGCCCCATCGTAGACAGCGAAAGGGACAATTCAGCTGGAGAAATCCAAGGAGAAACCAGGATCTGCTTTGACATGAAGAGGAGGAGAGCAGATGCTAGCAACGTCGGAATGTTGTTAGCAACTAGGAGGCCGCAGAGACTCAGTACAAGATCGGATTAGAATTAATTAAATAAAAAACTGCTTTACCGTTTAGAAAAAAATCATTAGAACTCGTGTCCCCATACTCACAGCTGTAAAGGTACACGAATAAAAACAGATTAGAGTTCACTCGAACGCAACTAACTATAATTTGAACTCCAATTCCAGGGAACAAGAACTATTACAATAGTAGTCTTGTTCCAGGGTATTGGAACAAGATACCTGGGGGCGGAGAAAGCAACATTGTCATTGCATCTTGTTCAACACTGTTGGGTTGATCATGTGTATGTCCATGTTTCACCGAATTAAGTTTCTTCAATGGAAATTTTGTGCACTCTGGCTAACAAACTCTTTCATCGAATTAAGTTTGTTCAATCCAACTTTTACGCACATTGGCTAACAAAACGCTGATTTTCGTTAGCTTTGCTCACTCAATCAGTGGATGTTGTGACTCATATCACTGGCTGCACGCTCAATCATCGTTGCCCGAAAAAAATTGTTGGCTGGCTGATACATGTTTTTTTTTTGCTTACTGAAGTTCGTTGTAGCAACAGGTGGTGTTGGATGCGCCGTTTGCAACACTGGTACGATTTTGTCGCTCAGCCCATGCATATGTCCATGTTTAACCGAATTAAGTTTCGTCCATCAAATTTTCGCTTCGCTCACTCAATGAGCAACCCCGGGCACGACACAGCCCCGACGCTTTTTCCAGGCAATGACATTTAAATATTTCTACAGGAAATAAATAAATATGATTTTGTAGAACAAAGTTCAAACCTTTAGCCCTGGCTTTGGCATTTTTCTTTTCTAGGAGAGGCAGAAAGTAAATCGCCGGCGTAACAATGCCTCATATTAGTGTTTTCTTTTCATTTACAGAAGTCTTATTCTGCTGCCGACCACTTTGCAAGGTAGCAATGATACGTCTCGTGCTCCGCGGTGATTGTTGCTGTCCACTTTGAAACAATTCGGCTCAGCTGTGAAAGCCCGCATCTACAAAATAAATTAGCCATTCTGTCGTTTCTAGCTGCCAATTCCGAGGCCCACTGGCCATGAAATTGGCAATACAGCTTAGTTAGCTTTAAAAATATATGCGTTTAGCTGAAACACGGATTCTTTCATTTCACCCAACAACAATCAACGGTCTCGAAGAAAGTTTGAACTCCATAGCACGTGGACCACGAATTGTTCAGCAATTGGTGGACACTCATCCTTTAAATTTTAGTTTTTCTTAATCTCTAACCCTTTCCCTTACATTTTCCACAATTTGAAACATTTCTGTCGCATTGGGATTTATCCTCAACATGCCAAAATATGCTTTCAGTTGCTTACAGTTAACAGACACATGTCTGTTAGTGAGCCGCCTTTTTATCATTAACAATCAATTTTTTAACAGTAGGATGTCAACAATGGGATGATCTACGGTTACTTGGCGGCGACACACTAGCGTGTGACTAAATAAATAAATAAATAAATAAGACATAAGACGTGCACCAAGCATGTAAACCGAATCAAGTGATTGTTATTTAAAAATATTAAAAATGTCAGTCTTCATGGTAGTGGTAGGAGTGTTGAGTTTAACGATCTTATTGGAGCGGAGCGAGGCTGAAGGCCAAGCGAAGCTCCGCTATGATCACACTCCAATTTAATCTTAAACCACGCATCACGCGAAACCCACAAGGATTATCCAAACCACACTTTGCATGCAGTATCACGAGAGTCTGGACAAGGTTTATAAAAAAAAAAAATTCGGAATTGGACATGGGGTTGCGGAATCATCAGGGTGGCAAAACGGGCCAATAGCCAAGAGCCAAAATCCAAAAAACAACGAGACAGCGAGTCGTTTCTCATTGTTAAAGGATTGATTGTTGATGATAAGAGCCGGCGTAAGGCTTCGGGCCATGGCCCTGAATAAAATTATCATTCCGGTCCATCTCTAACAGACAAGTAAAAGCATATTTTGTAAGGCCTGGTCTGTTCCCGATTACAGATTCAGAAAGCCTCACGTAATTCTTTACCGACATTTGCAATATCGGTAGAAATCGGGAACGGTAGATAAAATCCAGATAGATAAACCAAATTGAAGATATTTTCACTTCTCGTCGACCGATTTTAATATTTGAATACGCCATTTTGAAGGTTTTTTTTCACCAGCTTTCCAATGGTCCACCAAGCAGCTGTCTCTTATTGTTTAGAAATTACAAGGCACATTTCAAAATTTTACTGGGGGATTTGGTCCAGCTACCCTGGTAGCCATTGCCTGGTTGAATGTTATCACTACTTTCAAAGATCGACCCTTTATGTCGACAGTGGAAATGTTTCCCCAAAGATGGCGGCTTTTTATCTTCACTCCAACTCCAACATGCGTGGTGTGTTCATTCTAACTTTGTTACAAGATCTTCGAGCTGTAGCGAGGGCAGTAACGATTTGATCAGAAAAAAGGTTTTTATAACTGAAAAATATCAATCTGTATCAATCTATCTATCTATATATATTTGGCTTAATGAGCAGACTTAATGAGGGATCATGATTATGTCCATTATGTCGACAGTGGAAGTGACGACGGCCCTTGTAGTTATGTGGATTATAACAGTGTCGGCCGCAGCAAAGCTCAGGATGCCAAAGCATGGGGAAAAAAAGACAACAGAAAATATTACAACTAGGAACCTGGAAAAGGGGCCCTGCATTGCACCTGCCAATGTTAGACGGAAATGGAAGAAATATAGGTAATTCGGTAAGCGGTTCCATGGTAGAAGAACTCTATTAAAAAAGCCAAACTTAAGCGCATTAAAATTAAAATTAGGTAAGAGGAGTTTAAGAATTTCCACGCGTATAATGAACAATGGATAAAGTAGTAGTTATGTGGTATGCAGTAGTGAATGTTGTTTAAAGGAGAAGTCCTTTGGCATATATTTGCTTGTACAATTCCCTTTGGCTTCTTATATTCATTGGACAGATAAAAAAAAAAAAGGGGGCCAATTTTTATGAAAGCTTCGTGATTTGATTCGAATATCGCTCCCATTCTAATTCTACCGCATGGCAACTGATCACAATGCTTTATGAAAATTATTATTTGGATATAATTAATTGCATCGAAATTTTCACCTTTTTCTGTGACGTATTGTTATATATACCTCGAGCCACGGCTGTTTGCCGTGATGTCATCATGAGTTGGCCACTGACGAACGAGAATAGCGGATCTTTGGCCATCTGATTGGACTAGCCCAGTCACATGACACGCGCGTCACGGCAAACAGCCTTGGCGCGTGGTATTAGATACGAAAATTACTTGTGTAGGCAAATACAAACTAACGGAAATTGTCTTGAGAAATTTGAGAATTTCAGTAAAATTGCCTCTGTCAAAGCAACACGCGCAATAGTGGAGAGCATAAGTGAACTCCCTGAACTCCGCCCATTGTGTGGTATGGAGATAATTTTTTTTAGTTTCCCCTCTCCCCCCACCCAAAAAAAAAATACAAACTGGCTACTTATTCCAGTCACACGGATCCCCGTCTGGTGCATCAAATTACAGAATTTCCAGCATAGCAGTATTACAGTATTGCCTGCTGGATGACTGAAAAATTAACACAGAAATACCAACTTAAAAAAAAAAGAGTTTTTTATCCTGAAAATGCGGTGTTAACGGTTAAAAAACAGTTAACACAAAATTCTAATTTTCTTCTGATTTCAAGTTTAAAACAATCCTTAAAAGAAAGTTTCCCCTTTACTTAAGGTTTGACCGAAGATGCCCAACCCGAAACCAAAACCCATCTGAAAATACCCAAAATAAATCTCAATAGTTGTTTTTTTTCCCACCTATATTAAAGTGGCACTATCATCGACTGAAAGTTGGCTGAATCTGGCAACATCTAGCGCTATCAAGTACTATCTAGCACTTGCTTCCATCAAGCGAAGGAACGCACATTGTCATTTCTTTTTAGGAAACAAACAAGCCATGAGCCTTCTTAATTATTGAGTGAAAATGTGGTGCGTCCTCGTGCAACTGGAAGCAAGCTGTACAGGTTAACAATATCGCTGCCGCTAAATGGCGGCAGGGTATTTGCGAACGGTTTTCAATCGGTGATAGTGCCACTTCAACTATTATTAATTATTATTAACCAATCTGTAGAAAAACAATCCGATGCTCGCTTAGATCCTAAAAGTAAGCGACAGTTATTATTACCTTTTGTAATGAAGTATTAGAATCATTTTTAAGATTTCTCTTAATAGTTTGAAAGGACATTTTTGTGTTAAACAGTGATGCATTACAGTGGTGATAACTATTATGCTAGTACCTTAATTAAGAATATCAATCACTAATACTGCATCTATAAAACACTCATAAACTAAAATAGAAGTCTTAGTTAGACTCGATAAAACACGATAAAACCCTACGAAAAAAAAAACCAATCAAGTACGATGAAACCTGAAAGAAAAAAAAAACGGCAAAACCAATGCGGGTTGTGTTTTGCAGAAAAACCCGGTTTATCTATGCCAGTGGTTCCAACCTTTTCTACAATATTCCTCCCCATTGGGGCTAGCAGGCAGTGGTGCCCTCCTCCCCCCCCCCCTAAAAAATAGCTGTGTAATTTTTTTCACAACGATCAGGCTGTGTTGTCACGAGAGAACAAAAATGTCGAGAATTTTGGCTAAAATGGCTGTACATTGCACAAAAATCTGTAGATATTTAAAAAACAAAGTGAAAATGTCGCCTTCCTCACACAATTTAACGTTTTTGGTGATGCATAGTTAAAAATAAAATAAAATAAAATAAAATAGGGTGCGTTTACGCAACGACTCGCCTTTGCATTCTCGCAACTAGAAGCTAGAAATCCTCTGAAATTCCAACATGGCGGCGATTTTAGCGCTGCCGTCTCGCAACGAAAACAGTCAATAATGTAAGTTCAGAAGTGACTGGGAAATTGTTTCGTCAGGAGGAATTCTTTGTCTTATTGTCACTGATTACAAGTTTGTAAGCATTTACTCAAACTATGTCGGAATTAGCAAATCCAGGTAGCGTTGTTACCGTGGCAACGACAACTTTCCATCGTCACCGGTTGGGAAACGTGAATCTAAGCCCTGCTCCACCATGAGCTCCACCATGTCAATCCGTCTCCGGAGCTTCCCCCTTTTCCCATCCTAAAAAAGACATGTCCCCAAGGGGTAAAAGGTTCCTTATCGCCACCGATAACAGCTAACTTAGTCCGCCCCTGCCCTTTGGAACCAAAGAACCATCCGTAAAGGTCAATATAGTATGGCATCACATTAGTTTTTGAAAAGTTGTTTTGCTGGTGAAAACCCATCTTTAAGTCCGAAGAACAACGGAAATTGTTTAGTGTCGATATTTAGAACTCGCACTTACCAGCAGCGACGAAGCCCAGGAGTAGGAGGCCGCAGATCCTAAAGCCCGAACCCATTTTGCTTACTAAGTTGCTGGAACTTCACTGGAAGTTTTAAGTACTTCTTAATCGTTTTTATATACAGACTTTATCTTGTGTCAATAATCCACTCCAAGTTTTCTATGCGTTTTGTATTGCATAAGAGGTTTGATCATCTCGAAGAGTTAAAGACAAACCATCGATCAAGATCAGCCCGAATCATATCTGACATATGTCCTTTAAACAACATAATCGCGAAACAACAATCAGGCTTGAGATCTGAAGATTTTGACTTTTTAAAACTAAATTTTAATGACGCAAAGCACTTACCGATATACCAGCGTGCTAGGTTGCAACGGCATGGTTGTAAAATCTTTTGAAAACTTCAGTTTTCAAATAAAACCTGTTGTCAAGTTCCGCTAAATGCTACAGTGGAACCTCTGAGGCCGTGAAATAGTGTAATTTACAGAACTGAGTAAGGCACAACAGATGGAAATGACGCTTGGGTCGATGGTCAGTGGGTCACCATTTTTCCTTGGGTTATGTCGGTTGTAGGTCAGACACTTCACCCACGGTAACATTTGCGTATATCATGAGTATTACGGAACTTTATATACTCATGCTTATCAACTTTTTTTTTTAAACTTAATGAATTCTTTAAATGTTGCAGAGTATGTTTTTCTTCCTATCACTAAGGGCAAACCGCGCACTATGCGACCAAGCCACCCGACCAGGTCGCTGCGGCAAATTACAGTGTTTATGGTATATGTAGCATTGCGCACTTGGCTGATGGCTCAGCGGTAGGACCTCGGCCTTTGGTCTAAAAACGAAATAGAGTTATGAGTGGATTCCTCCTTTAGTAAATGAATAAAGTCTGGTACTGAAAATATGACGAGACAAAAATAATTTTAATAGCATCCGAAAATAAAGGAATGTCCCACCGAAGCTTAGCCAAGGGAGAGGCGTTCGCATTTAGAATGCGCTACTCCGTTCCGTCACGTCACGTCGCAGGCCGTCAAATTTCTGTTTTGATTAAAAGCATGCAAATTAGAGCAGCCGCATATACTGCTCCATCCCGTTCCGTGATGACCCGTCGGTTGGCGGCGACGGGTGGGATTGTAGAGGTCGAATCCTTTCAGTCAAAAACTGATCGCATCAGAGAAGTGTACACACCTGCCGTCACGCACCTGCGTACAACGCCTTTCCCCTACTAATATACAGATGCGAACCTATTTCCGTTAACTTCTGGACTTAACTGTCATCATGTACGACTTCCTATTTAATTACCTACTTAAACTTACTACAAGTCCGTCTTCATTTGCATTGCCAATTTCCCCGCGATCAAATTTAAAAGCTCATCAGAGCCGATTGAAACGGTTAGCGACGGAAGCAACGTGCGCTGGACCATCCGTTGCCGTCAGTCGTCGGAACGGGACGGAACAGAAATGAACGGGTAGTGTAAAGCTTGTAGCAGCGGTGCACACATGCATTTTTTTTAACGCGCGTTGACGCTGCGTTACCGCATTTGCGGTTTGGTTTACGTGAAATCTGTTGGGTACTGGATACATACCTGCGTCGACATTGCGTCACCGTACGTCGCTAGTGCGTTCGTTTTGCACTGCACTTTTCCCCGTCAACGCAGCGGTAACGCGGCGTTAAAAAAAACGCACCTACGTCTCTCAGTACTTTGTGTGACTTGAGCGGTGCACACATCCGTCGTTTATCGCAAAAGCGTTAGCGAAAATGGCGTCCAGTTTCGAAGAAATAGACATGGAATCGTTTATTGGGGGAGTAAAGAACAACCCTGAAATCTGAAATGTTGCTGCAGAAATGATTGAAGACTATTTAGGAAGTAGTTAAAGAACTTATCCGATTTTTTTAGTTAATCTGCAAAGGATGTATAATATAATCCCCTGGTCCGTCTTAAATCAGTAAATGCATTTACCAAATATCGTCGCATTGGTTCGAATACATATTTTTTGTACACGAGGTAGCGAAAAAGGCAGAATCGTCTCATTGATTTCAAAATATAATTTGTTTGTACACGGGGTAGCAAAATGAGTTGTGGCCGAATGCGTACTGGCGGTTCACGGTCATGTATGCATTGATTGCTACATCGCGTATGCATTGATTGCGTCAACGCGCGTTAAAAAAACGCATGTGTACACCGAGCCTTAATCTTCTCTGCAATTTAATCAAGAATAAGGTTTTGGTCAAGTGATGGGAACGTTGCTATATACGATGTTGAAAGAGACAAAATATACACTCCGGTGGCATACGTTGCTGAAGATCGGAAGTAAAGTGCAAGGCGTTTGGGGTAGTATAATACCAACTGCTAATTCTTTAAGAACAGGAGCCATCTGTTTTCTTAAAAAAAAAAAATGTAGGAGCCTTTTTTTCCATTGGTAATAAGAAAGAGAAGGGGCAACTGGCCTGATTGTTAGCATGACCGTCTCAGCCACTCCTGGCATTTTCTGAAAGAGAATGGCCCTGTGATGTCTCGTGCTCATGTCGTTTGTGGCATGTAAAAGGACCTAGGAATTTCCGATGGGATTTACCTAGAAAAATTGTCCCTCTCTCTTTCTGGCGCCATGGCTAACGCTGGGTGCGCGTCAAACAACAACAGTAACGAGGCAGAGTGGGAAACCGGATTTGTGTTTTCTGCCCCTACGGAAAAAGGCAAGGTGGGGAGTGATAGATTTTCGTGTTGGCTGACATTTTATTTTCAGGTTTAAGTTTATTATTATCTACCAGATGGTCAAAACAATTTTGATTATTGAATAAATACAGATGCAAACCGATATTACGTTGCCTCTTGGACTTATGTCAGACTGCCTGAGCGGGGAATCGAACTCATGACCTTTGGAACCAAAGTCCGAGGCCTTACCGCTGATCCATACTGATACGGCCTTTTTTTTTCTTTTTTTAAAAGAAACGTCCATAGGTATAGCATTTAACACGTGCGAACATACAAATAAACATACACTTTCCAATCGCTACGGGAAGGCGCTTATTTGCCGCGCCACACTCCAAGTGAAACGAATGGAACGTTCAAATCAAACGTGAAATAAGGGTTAAACAAGAAAGAAAACCGACAGCTCAAAAAGAGTTAAATAAATACAGATGCAAACCGATTTACGGTGCCTCTTGGATTTATATGTCAGACTGCATGAGCGGGGTATCGACTGTAAGACTGCCTGAGGCCGTGTCAGTATGGTTCAGCGGTAGGACCTCGGCCTTTGGTTCCAATGGTCGTGGGTTCGATCCGCCCTCAGGCAGTGTGACATATAAATCCAAAAGGCAACGTAAATCGGTTTGCATCTGCATTTATTTAACTCTTGTTGAGCCTTTGGCATTCTTTCCTGTTTGATTATTTAGATTGATTTAGAGTAATGGCTAGGAGTGAGTCCAGAATTAATCTCATTTCTGGCTAATTCGACTAGAATCTTGCTGTGTAAGTCGGCTTTATCATAAATTTCAAACAAATATACGTCAAATGTGCCGTAAAAAAAGGGTTATATGATTGAAGTTTTACTTTACTTGTTAAAATGGACATGGATAAAAATTGATGATTTTAAATTGCTGTTTTAAGTGCTGTTTACGAACCAAAATATATACCGTAAATCACAACGGCACTTAAACAGATGGAATTTTCTGAATTGTATATTTGATTATTTGAATTTAAAATCATAACTTTTTATCCGTGTACACATTCACAAGTAAAATGAAACATCAGTCATATAACCGTTTTTTTATGGCACACTTGACGTTTTTGTTTGTAATCCGTGTACCTTTTTTGTCTATTGTTGGCTCACCGGCATTGTTAGCATTTCTTTATTCTTCGGTCTTGTTTTGTTTTTGTTCTTGTTCTTGTTCTGTTTTGTAGCATTCGCATCTAGGCGCATGGCTTTGGGTCTCGCCCTAAATAAACCAATCAATCAATCAAATCTCCGGTCTATGTCTTGCAGCTGATGTTTGCTGATTGACATTGTTCCCTAATTACTACTCGTAACTCCGGAAAAAGTCGTCCAATTAAAAATTTGGTCTCTTTGAGGATGAAGGCGAACGAAATTTCTGGCTTAGATTATGTTTCAGATTTTAGGTAGGCGTAGTATATTTTTTTTTCTGAAACTGTGGCAGAACAAGAACAACAACAACAATTGTCAAATTTACATGTGGCTCCCTACTTTTACTCTTGCACAGAATTGCATAATTTTTACTACGATTGTACCTTCCCTACTTATCTACTATCTGGCCATGATTAATCGAAAAATATTGAATAGGAACGGAGATATTTTGCCGGAGATTTTGCTGGAGTGAGAACTTCAATCTTATACTGTATACTCGGCTATCGCCGAATACGATTACGGTAGCATTACTTTTGTCAGATTTGACAGAGACAACCTTGTTATTCTTTTTTAATCTACGGATATCATCAATTTCAGCCATGGCAAGTTCGGAGTGAGCGGAGCTTTTTCCCCAAATTACGTTGAGCAAAAAAGAGCTTCAGTTCGTGAAGGAACGATACGTAAAATAGAACCGATAATTATGTGCACAAAAGTATGGGGCCAAGTTCTGAAAGGGGGTGGATTCAGTACAAATTTAAGATCTCTGCTTAACAGTGAAAGCGTTGGAGAGTCAAGTGTTTGAGTTCAGTTGTTATGACGCCATTGCGCTTTTTTGGTAACCTTTGAAATTTACTGGAAAATTCATTATTAAAGTTGTATTTACTATTTAGACGGCACAGTTTCACTAATCAATTCCTGCTGTGGAAGGTGATTGATCGAATAAGTTTGTGTACCCAATAAATTTTGGAACTTATGTTGGAACTGGTTTTGACAGGTAGAAGACACAAACAGGATTGCCTGATGGAGAGCAGTCAGCATAAGTCATCCTAAATTCGGGATAAGTTTTTTTTTTTTTTTAAAGAACTAGCTGTATCCCCCGGATGTAGCTGGTTCCCGCATACGTGAGCGAAATACTTTGCTTGGCAGCATGAATTGAAAAGGCCCGCCGACGTCCCCCCCCCCCCCCACTTTTCCCCCCGAACCTCCCTGCATCCCCAACACCGTTAACCATCCCCCAATGTGTGGTCAGATGTCTTTCCCTGCTACAGCATCTCTGGTACCCACTGTCTCCCCCCGTACCCACTTCCTGCATTCCCCCCATTTTCTGGTCTGAATACTCCCCCATCCCTGCTCCCCTTCCTTTGGAACCGCTGGTGTTTGGTCTTGCTATTTAAACTAAAAATCATCAGTTTTTATCCGTGTACATTTTCACCAATAAAGTGAAACGTCAATCATATAACCCTTTTTTTAAAGGCATATTTGATGTTTTTGTTTATCTTACATTATAAACCAAAGTCTCATAGCAGAAATGAAGCAACCGCAACGACGACCCCCGGAAGGGGAACAATGAACACGTGCGAGTGTGTCAATTCTTTGGCATGAAGTTGAAACTGGGACGTTGTTTCCCTGAAAAGAAGTTGAAATTGGCACATTGTTGCCTCGACTAACAATTTGCTCTAACAATTATCCTTCTAACTAAACGCCGTGGTAATCTCAAGGGCAAGTATTACATGACGTCATGCACACTTCTTTTTCACACGGTTCGCATCGCTTAAGCCACAGCGAAAGACTGGGAGTGGGGGGGGGGGGGGGTTACAATTACGCATTAACTGAACCTAGAAGAGAACAAACAAACAAGCACGGGAGCCGGGCACGTGTTCAACTACGTATAGCAAAGAGGAGAAATGGAAGGAAACCAAGGGAGAGGGAGAGGACGGGATAAAAGGAGGAGGGGAGAGGGGAGAGAGAGGATTGGCGGAAATGGGGAGTGTTACACAAATAAAAAACAACTGTTGCAGTCAACGATCAGGCAACACCGAGAAAATACTGGGAAGCAAGCACGGGTCAAACAAATCCCCGGGCGAAGCCGGGTACGATGCTAGCAATATAATTATACAGTGTAGATGGCTGAACAGCTGAATACTATTTTCTGTAGTTGACTTTGGGATAGTGCTGGGTACATTGAGCTATTACGATTCTCAACAGCCCAGCATGTGTGTTACGTTTTTGGCTCTAGAATTGTCGAAGTGTAATTTTGTTACAAGGGAGAGGGAGGAGGGGATTTGGTGAAAACTTCCGAGTCGAAGGAAACTGATTTTTGTAACGTGTGGAAAATTTTGCAAGAGGTGTGGTAGACGTTGTCAAAAATACGATACAGATCTGCAGGAATAATGGGCTTAAGAAATTTAAAAACCGAATGCCTAGATTTCATCATGGTGAACAGAGAATGATAGTAATGCGAAGTAAAAGAAATACGGGACTGGTCATATTTATGGCCGGAGGAAATGAAAATATGACCACTAAATTTCGATGACATCCCCTTCGAAACCCTGAAACAAATCTTGACCCCCCCCCCCCTCCCACTCAGGGTAAAAAAAAAATGCGATTTTCGTATACCTGTTAAGACTGTCTGCAGATCATTACCTGTAGGCAAGATTATTGCTGCAGCCAAATTAAGTAAGTAGCTCTCCACACCGACAATTACTATTAGTTGTAAGGAAACGTGTTTCGTTTTAACGAAAAGGCCCAATGCGTTCTAAAATGTTTTATAAAATGTTCCCTACATTTAAAATGTTCCCTATAAAGTGTTCCTTACATCCCTTTCTTGTCGAGAATCATACAAGTATGGTGAACACACTGTTTGTCCCAAGAAAAGAAGGACTGGAGACAGATAGAGAGGAAATGGGACAGGAAGAATGGCGACTGGGAGGGAGAGGCCAGGGACAGGATGGGAGAAAAGGGGAGGTAGAAGATAGGAGGAAAAGCTTATAGGCCACACCAACCGAAAACAGGGAAGCAACCACAGGCGAAACAAAACCCCAGGCGAAGCCGGGTACGACCACTAGTAGTTTTATGAATAGTATATAGTAACGTAGTGGCTGTAGTATAGTGGAACTTGAGGTAAGTTGACCTAATGGATGTGCGCGACTATCTCATACACCAGAGGTCCTGGGTTGAACCTAGCCTCTGCCACCCTAAGAATTTTCGGGAAAGGAATAGCCCTGTGATACCTCGTGGTCATGTCGATCGTCGCATGTAAAAGATCCTAGGAATTTATGACTGGAATTATCTAGGAAATTATCTCTCACTCCTTACGGCACCGTGGTTTTGGTTTACGACGCGTCAAGCCTCCAATTATAGCATAACTAGCCAAGCAGTCAATGTCACTTTCTTTGGTCGACTGGAAAGACCCAGACAAACCAACGACTATCTTCACAAAGCCTAGTCTGCCCATAAAAAAACCGTTAAAATCCCACTGTTTCGGTAAATAAAAAGTTTAAATCTTTGTGTTCGATGGATCAGAGATTCTATTCTCCTTTCTTGACGATCTTTAGAAGAAAACATAGGGAACTTTAACTTTCACTTTCACTTTCATAGGGAAAATTCTACTTTCACTTCTAGAATGTCTAAATTTTATAACCCTCATGCGTTTGGGTTGACAGCCGTAAACACCCCTTATCAAACATTTTGGAGCTTGAGCCATATAAGTCGGGTGTGGCCTGTTGATGCCTTGTTATCTCAACAACGATGTTTTTTCACCAACGCAAACCGTGACGTCCAACGTGTTGTAAATCAAATTTGTTGCTTGTTAACTCTAATACTCCGACGATCAATTGACGTGAATGGGTTGTTATCTGAGGCATAGTGATCTGTCCAATCTTTGAAAACTCGGGGAGAATAAACAATTTCCATTTTTGTACCAATGTCAAATGGAATTTTCGTTTCATAAGACGACTGATTTGGTCGACAGACATTGTTATCTCTCCGTTACCGTGTTTGTCGCGTGTCAACGTAATAATTCTGCGCGTTCAAATCCCGATAACCTCGTCCCCAAATGGCATATATACCCGAGATCTTTTCAGCAATAGTTCTTAGTTGCGACAATGCACTTCACTGGGCAAAACATGGATTTACGCCGATTGAGTTTTGCCATGATAGGGCTTCTTGCAGCCTGCTCTTTAACAGGTAATGTGGAAAAGAAAAGCATTTTTTTTTTTGTATAAATGTGAATTAGCATGAGACAATAGCAGAATGTGTGTACTGTAGAGAAGAAGCCAGTGAAGTGCAACACGTAAGAATTCTGAAATGCGAGTCAGCACAAGATCGAGGCCAAAGCATCAGTAAATGACATGGGTGTCCTGTTTAACTCGGACATGAAGTCTTCAAAGCACTGCTCCTACATTGTTTCTAAAGCCTTTCAAAGAATGAACATCGTCAATAGATGTTTTTGTAAAACAAGTACTGAAGCCAGAGTTTGGGCGTTTAAGGTCTATGTTAGACCGACCCTGGAATATGCTAGCTCGGTCTGGTCGCCATACCTCCATAAAGATATTGACCTTTTAGAATCGGTCCAACGTGCGTTTACCCTCTCTATCCCAGAATTACGCTCATTACAGGCCGGAGATAGGTTACGTAGATTGGGTCTGGAACCACTTGAATTGCGCGGGCTTCGTGCTGATTTGGCGCGCACATACCAAATTCTTCACGATCTTCTCCCAAATGTTTTCCCTTTTTTCTCACTTTCCACGGTGGGTTTCACCCGCGGTCATAACTTTAAATTACAAAGACAGACCTTTAAAACGGACTGTAGGAAGTTTTTTTTCTCAAAGAGAATTATCGAGAGTTGGAATTCCCTACCTGGTGCAGTTGTCTCATCCGCAAATTTAAATTCCTTCAAACTAGCTGTGAGGGGTATAGACCTATCCAAACACCTCAAGCATACACACTAACGTCGACGTTCTTTTTGGGGCGGTGTGAGTGGTGAATCCCTTCCGTTTCCATACCCATAAGCGGGTTAAAAATTGTATTATTATTATTATAAGACGAGATTTGATGCTGAAAAAGATGTTGACTCTTTTTACTTCCCCATTGTTCTTCTGACTTCTTTCACCATGACATCGCATACTGTTGATTTTAGGCTACTTGCCTTTATCATTTGAGAACTCGGCTGATTTATTTGTTCCAAAAGGTGGAACTTTGTTTTTTATTGACGGACTTCATCGGCTCCTTTCCCCTGAAAATATACTTTACTAAACCTAGAGTTAATTACCTAGTTTACCTAGTTTATTACCTAGAGTTAATTGGAATTTTCTTGATGCGAAACGTGACAATCGTAAGAAGTCTGGCCAATTTCTAAGCAATTTTCGTGAACTTTTGTGAACTACTCAATGACAGTAAAAGGCAATGGTCAAAGGTCCTTGAACGAGACTTAACACCTGGACGACTGCGTTGCATTTCAACTCGGGCATTGTTTAAGGAGTTGTTACTGCCCCTCCCTCCCCCAACTTATGTCGGGCATGAGCCAGCTTGATCATGATAGAAGAAAAGTCAACGACTAACGGTTGGGCAAGAGGAAACAACATAAGATGTCCTGGAATAAACAAACGGTAACGTGGGGACTTATTAGAACATTCCAGATCCATACATTACAATACCATTAACCATATTAGAATTACAATATCATGTCCCCCCACTTGCTTAAGAATATTGACCACATTGAGTCAATTCAGAGACGCTTCACAAAGTCCCTACCGGGCATGAAAAATATGTCTTACGGTGCGCCTTCTCAAGCATCTTAAGCTTGTCTCCTTGGAGCTTTGTAGATTAAAAACGTATTTAATCTTAACCTATAAAATTTTTCACAGCAAACTCCAAGTGGATCTTCCATTCTTTGAAATCAGCAGCGTAACACGAACAAGGGGTAACAGTAATAAGCTTGTCATCCCAAAATACAAACTAAATTGTAGACAGAATTTCGTAGTCATACGGGTAATTCCAATCTGAGGAAACTGTTTCACCCTCTCCGTAAATATCTTCAAGAGGTTACTTGACGTGGCAAAGTTGGCTGCTTTTCTGAAAAGACCTGAGCATTGCACTTTTAACATAAAAATCCTGGGTCTTTTATCATTAGGCTGGCTGGCTGTCAGTGGCCTCGGACTCTTTTCAGTCCTGTTGTCTCCATCACACATTTTATTATTATTATTATTATTATTATTATTATTATTATTATTATAACCTTTATTGTGCGCGCGGTGTTTCTTGAGTCCTGCAAGTATTTTGTGAGCGGCTACGTCTTCCTGGAAGGGGCGGCTTTAATCGATGGCCGTCATTGTTTTTGTAACCATCTTGGATATCAACAAGGTACTCTGCTACTGAAAACGTACAATCGATGGCTACGTCTTCCTGGATG
>JAHWFP010108210.1:12148-29312 GCA_023313725.1 Lithobius niger
CATGTGTCTAGATTAACAGCAAACTTGGCGCATAACGAAAACATACTTTAAAAATATTACTTTTTTTCAGCTGGATTGGATCCTTTGCTCAGGATCTGCATTTCGTTTCCGTAACAAAAAAAAAAAACCAAACCTTTGTAATTTAAATACTTATGACTGGATTTTATTTTAAACGCAGTCACGGTACTCAATTTTTTTTTTTAATTATGAATTTCGACAGTAGGACGGCTGGTTTACAAATAAAACCGATTGTTGTTGCTTGGAATTGTTGTTGCTGTTACTTTCCTATTTTCTCCTGGACCAGGTGAACTCCCAGTTACGTTTTTATTAAAAGAAAAATGGGCGTCTACTATGAAATGAAAAAATAAAAACTTCCGAAAACCCATATAAATGAAATGAAAAATAAACCCACAGCAGAACTCCTACACTAAAATAAGTTAGTACAGTCGGGCGCCTTTAGGCACGTATGTGGCTTATTTTCCATTTTCCTTTGAATGATTTGGAGCGACTTATGTCTGCTTATTTATACATCAATAAACCCATGTTTGGGTATTACAAACGGAAATTTTTATTGCACCAAATTAAGCCCTATGCAATGCTCATTACACTTAGAAGCAATACAATGCGATTTTGGGGCGGTTGGGCATGATCAAGGACTTTCGCTCTATTGCTCCTTGATCATGTCCATAGACGAGCTAGCCAAGTTAGTGCTTTAATGTTAGCCAATTTGTGCCTCCCGTGTTTCATCAGGTGTGTTGGTTCGCTCCAGTAAATTTACCTTAAGAGGAAACTGTGGTTACGCGTGTTGTGTATGCTACTTTTTATTTGTTAGGTGTCGATTGCAGATTAGCCATTGTAGAAAGGAGCTGCATTTATTGCAGTTTGGCCATTGCAGTGCACACCGGTATTTTGTGGTTTGGACTTTGCAGTGCACAGCTGCTTTTATAGCAGTTTGACCATTGCAATGGAGCTTTATTATTGCAGTTTGGCAGTTGCCGGCCGTTGCAGCAGAGCTGCTTGTATTGTAGTTTGGCCGTTGCAGTATGGCTGCTTTTATTGCAGTTTGGCCGTTGCAGTGGAGAAGCTTTTATTGTAGTTTATCCATTGCTGTAGAGCTGCTTTTATCGCAGTTTTGCCGTTGCAGTGGAGATGCTTTTATTGTAGTTTATCCATTGCTGTGGAGCTGCTTTTATCGCAGTTTGGCCGTTGCAGTGGAGATGCTTTTATTGCAGTTTAGCCATCGCAGTGAAGCTGCTTTTATTGCAGTTTGGCCGTTGCAGTATCTGCCTTTATTGTAGTTTGGACGTTGCAGTACTGCTGCATTTGTTGTTGTTGCCCATTTCAGTGGAGCTGCTTTTATTGCAGTTTGGATGTTGCAATATGTCAGTTTCTGTTGCTATTTAACCGTTGCAGTGGATCTGCTTTTAGTTCGGCCATTACAGTGGAACTGCTTCTATTGGAGTTTGGCTGTTGCAGTGAATCTGCTCTTATTGTAGTTTGAACGTTGCAGTACAGCTGCATTTATTGCAGTTGGCCACTGCAGTGGAGCTGCTTTTATTGTAGTCTGGACATTTAGTATTGCAGTAAACTGCGATAAAAGCAGCTCCACTGCGATGGGCAACTACAACAAATGCAGCAGTACTGCAACGTCCAAACTACAATAAAAGCAGATACTGCAACGTCCAAACTACAATAAAGGCAGATACTGCAACGGCCAAACTGCAATAAAAGCATCTCCACTGTAACGGCCACAATGCAATAAAAGCAGCTCCACTGCAATTGCTTTTATTGCAGTTTGGCCGATGCAGTGAAGCAAAGAAAAAACTTACCAGTAAAAAAAAAAATCCAAGATGGTTTGCATTAAGGAAGCAGCTTAAGCTGAAAATATGTCAAAATCGCATTGTTAACTTGAGTACCCACAGCTGGTTAAAAGAAAGGCATAGTTGGCCATAGAGTTGAAAGGGGAAGGGGGTCTATGACAATCGTATTATTTTCTGGTTTACTCGACACATTATATTTTCTACCCAATCAAGTGGCAATGTTGCTAAGCTGTGCCTATATAGTCACTTTTTCGGCATTGCCATGGGAAAAACAAGATGTCCACTCGCGGCTTACTGTTAGGCCTACTGGTGGGCCTGATGGTTAGCATGACCACCTGATGTGCCAGAGGTCCCAGGTTTGAGTCGGGCCTCGGCGACCCCAGGTATTTTCGGAAAGAGAATGGCCTGTGATGTTTCGTGATCATGTAGATTATCTTATGTAAAAGAACCTAGGAATTTCCGATGGGGTTTACACAGCAAAATTTCCCTCTCTCCTTCTAGCACCATGGCTAAGTCTGTATGCGCGTCAAAAGGTAAAGTTTGCGGTTTAGTTGGTAGACAATGGGTAGAGGTTCGCACATGACCTCTCCACTTCACATATGAATTTTGTTCATTCGTGTTCCGACAATGGCAGCAACATTTCTTCAATCCCGGACTCCTTCGGAGCAGGCTCAGAAAGCTGAAACTGTTGCTGAAACTGAGAGATGGCTTCGAGATCTTGTCTGAGTTGTGATCTGGAGTTCGTTAGTGCCAATCTCGGTCACATCACCTCAATGGTCGCGTCATCTCAATGGCATGTCAACCTGTCATGTCAATGGTCATGTTCTTTCAATGGTCATGTCATCTTAACAGTCACATCGTCTCACTGGCCACATCATTTCAATGGTCATGTCATCTCAATAGTCACATCATCTCAGTGGTCACATCAGCACAATGAGCATGTCATCTCAGTGGTCACGTCATCTCAATGGTCTCATCATTTCAATGGTTACGTCATCGTAATGGTTCCATCGTCTGAATGATCACATCGCTCAACAGTCACATTGCCTCAATGGTAATGTCACCTCAATGATCATGGCGTCTCAATGGGAACATTGTCTCATTGGTTACGTCATCTCAGTGGTCACATCGTATAAATGGTCACATTGTATCGAAGCCCACATAATCTCAATGGTCACTTCATCCCAATAGTCACATCATTTCAATGGTTACGTCAACTCAATGGTCATGTCACCTCAATGGTTACATTACTGGAATGATAAGGCCAATGGTCATTGGTCATGTAGTCTCAATGGGCACGTTATTTCTATGGTCAGGTCATCTCAATGGGCACGTCATCTCAATGGTTTCACCGTCTCAATGGTCACATCAACTCAATGGTCACATCATCGCAGTGGTCACATCTGCTCAATGGTCATGTTAGCTCAAAGGTTACTATTTCTCAGTGGTAATGTCATCTCAAAGGAAACATTATCACAATAGTCACATCATCTCAATGGCCACGTTATCTCAATGTTCACATCGGCTTATTGATCACTTCGTCTCAATGGTCGCGTTGTCTCAACGGTAATGTCATCTCAAAGGTCAAGTCATCTCAATGATCCTGTTGTCTCAATGGTCACATCATGTCTATGATCATGTCGCCTCAATAGTCTCATCTTCTCAATAGTCATGTTGTCTTAAAGGTCCTGTCACCTCAATGGTAATTACAATGTGTCAATGATCATGTCGTCCCAATGGTCACGTTATCTCAATGATCACATCATTTCAATTGTAGCGTCATCTCAATGGTCACGTCATCTCAGTGTTCACGTTGCCTCACTGGTAATGTTGTTTAAATGGTCACGTCGACTCAATGGTCACGTCGTCTAAATGGTCATCTCAACTCAATGGGCACATCATCTCAATGATCATATAATTTCAATGGTCACGTCATTTCAATGGTTACAACGTCTACTTGGTCACATCATTTCAAAGGTCATGTCGCCTCAATGGTAATATCATATCAATGGTCATGTTGTCTCAGTGGTCATGTCATCTTGATGGTCACGTCGTCTCAATGGTCACATCGGCTCAATGGCTGTGTCGGCTCAATGGTCGCATCATTTTAATGGCCACGTCATTTCACTGGTCACGTCATCTCAATGGCCACATCATTTCATTGGTCGTGTCATCTCGATGGTCGAATTAGCTAAATGATCACGTTGTCTCAAATGTACACATGTATACACATGTATACATGTATTCATGTGCACTTGCTGGCTTTTTAAAACGTTAACTGTCCGCCTCAAATGTACGTCATCTCAATGATCACGTCACCTCAATAGTCACATAATCTCTACGGTGACTTCGTCTCAATGGTCACCTCATCTGAATAGTCCGTCGCCCCAATGGTTCTGTTGTCTCAACGGTCACGTCATGTCTATGATCATGTCGCCTCAATAGTCTCATCTCAATAGTAATGTCGTCTTAATGGTCCTTTCGTCTCAATGGTAATGACAATAAGTCAATGATCATGTCGTCCCAATGGTCACATCATCCGTCAGCTCAGTGTTCACGTCGCCTTAATGTTAATGTTGTTTATATGGTCACGTTGACTCAATGGTCACGTCGTCTAAATGGGCATTTCGTCTCAATGAGCACATTATCTCAATGTTAATGTCGTTTATATGGTCACATTATCTCAATGGTCACATGTCTAAATGGGCATGTCGTCTCAATGAGCACATCATCTCAATGGTCATATCATTTCAATGATCACATAATCTCAATGGACACATCGTCTCCGTGGTCACGTTACTTCAAAAGTCGAATTGTCTCAACGGTAATATCATGTCAATGGTCATGTTGTCTCAATGGTCACGTCATCTTGATGGGGACGTCGCCTAAATGGTCATGTCGTTTTAATGGTCACATCGGCTGAATGGTCGTGTTGGCTCAATCGTCACATCATTCAATGGTCACGTCATTTTACTGGTCACATCATCTTAATGACCACATCATTTCATTGGTCGTGTCGTCTCGATGGTCACATCGTCTAAATGGTCATGTCATCTCAAATGTCACCTTATCTGAATAGTCACGTCGCCCCAATGGTAATGTCATCTCAATAGTCATGTCGTCTGAATGGTCATGTCGTCTAAATGGTCACATTGTCTCAATCATCATGTTACTTCAATGGTCACTTGGCCACAATGGTCACGTCATCTCAATAGTCATGTTGTCTCGATGGTCAGTTGACCTCAATGGTCCGTATTGATTAAGAAATCAAGGAACAGAATGTGACACTGTACTGTATCAAAAATATTCTGAATGCGAATAATTGAATAGTTGGCAGGCTTGAAACAAGTTTTGGCTAATTTTGTTGTTCACCTTTGTCTGTGCTTTGTACTCTTTTTTTTTTCTTCACTTTTTATTCCTTTTTGAATGGTCATCATCGTTTGTAACATTCAGTTTGTTTTGTAAATGTTGTACATGCTCCTGCAAACTAAGACAGCTTTTGATGGAGGCATGATTTACACGCTGGGTGAAGGCGTCACCTTTGGGATCTGATATTGGCATCCAAAGTAATGGGGCGTTTGCTTCCCCCCCCCCCCCCCTCCGGACCTCAAGTTAAGAGTTAAATTTGAAAGAAGTAAACAAATAAAGCAGTTACTAGCGTTTTTGACCCCTCCACTCAAGTCCAAAATAATGTGACCTCCCTAAAAAAAAATGTGCTTTTCGTATACCTATGAGACTGTCTGCAGATGGTTCCTGAAGCCAAGATTAGTTCTGTAGCCAAATTAAGTAAGTAGGTCTCCACACCGACAGTTACCAATAGTTACTAGAAAACAGGCTTTGGGCCTATTGCAGGCGGAACAGAGAGAAATTTATTTTAAATTCGTATTTACTCTCATTATAATGGCTTTGCAATACTTGCTTATGGTCCTTAAAAAGTTGGGGGCAATATTCACTCGGCTACATTTGAGCTGACGTTCTTTGCTGGTGTTTTTTACATTTTAACTTTATTTTTTCATTTTAGGTAGGCTACGTTTCATATAAATTTTAAGATACTTTCGTTTGCTCCCACATATAGTTTCCGTTTCGTGATTTGCAGCCTCTTTACGGCATCGCCGACGTAGTAAAATACCACGTTAGCCACCATGGTTAAGCTGGCAAAGAACATGCCACCGTCAATGATGCTTACAGTGTTTATATTTATTGCAGAGTTTCTTTCTTAGATTTAAAATATTAACAATAAAAAATTTTACTGCAAGCTAAACAATCATCAGTAAAGATAGTACTTCACAATAATCAAAAGATTCAAAATATCTGCGGCTCCCTACGCCGCCTCCTACGATAATGTTGAAGCGCACACCTCTGGCACGTACTGCAACGGCGAACGCTAATTTTTTTTTAAAATTGGAATTATCACAATTGTAGGTCAGACGGCCTGTTAGCTTTGGTGTGAAGATAACATTAAAAAAATTCTAAAGCCTAATTGTTATCTCCCGTTTTAATTTCGTAAGCGACAAGTCGAGGAATTAGGCCTATTGCGTCCGACGTTAGGCTTATTCATTCTTGCAACAGGGGATGGATAATGCCGTTTCCTTAGCAATCCAGGATCCTTAAAATTATTATACGATGCCAAATTATTGTTCCGTGTACTGTTGTTTTATATGAGCGATTTCCTCGTGCAGCGGCGATTTGACTTTCACATTTGAGATTCCCGTTGATAGTGTCAACGCCACTTGGGTTGCCATGTTGGCTGAATTTCTGCAAGCATTCTTTTTCACGTGAAACGAATGTGAGTCGTTAACGAATCCTGTTTTTTTTTTTCCTTATGCGTGCCTTCCTCTAATGGTTAAAGTGCCCTAATCAACTGTTATTATTTCGTTCAGTTATGTCAAAAAAGATTGTTAGCTGCAAGGGACCTACGATGATTTATTTTAGCATTTTTTTGAAGTTCACTTGATTGCCAGCAGCACAGTGTATGCTTCGTCGGAATTCCTTAACTATTCAGAATTCCAAATTTACAATGGCGAGTGTTAGATCGATAAATTCGAAAAATTGTAATTTCGTGGATTATAATTGATAATTTACGTCAAATTCGAGGTCCGCAATACCTTTGGGGCTATCTAGCAATGTGGCAAATTTCATAGTAATCTGCACTTTGGTTTGGGCTCCACCCAGACTACAAAAGTCCAACCAACCAACCAACATTTTGCAATTCGATATCCGTTATAGGCTACGCTACGCTCGCTTCGCTCCGCCAATAAGGAAATGTGCCTCGTTTTTAACGAAAAGACATGTTGGGTTTAAAAAGTTCTGTAAAATGCTTCTTCTACCCATCTCTTGTCGAGATTCATACAATAAGTATGACGAACACTCTGTTTGCTTGTATGCCCACATCCGTAACATATTTAGCACCTGAAAGACAGAAGAAGCAAAGAAACCAGGTTCCAGTGCTTTTCTACAAAGTTCTTTGTAAAAACTATACTTGCAGTAATAGTAGTAATAGCTTCGAAGCCGTGTAAACACTCACATCATCAGGGGTCTGGGCGCTAGCCCCCACCCACTCCCCCCCCCCCAAAAAAAAAGCTGAGGCGTTTTTAGAAATTTTGACTGCTGAAAGTGTCATTTTTGAGATTCAAAAATGACTTTTTCTTCGAGTTGGTCAGTATGTTTTTGGCCTCCCCCCCCCCCCTTGACGGGACCTGAGGAATTTATGACTACCCCTCGAGAGGATCCAAAAATGTGAAGCCCCCTCCAATTTCCTCCGCACCCCAGCGACAAATAATGATCGGTCCCTTAAACATTCTGTGAATTGGCTTTTTACGTTTTAAATAACTTAAGTTGCCAAAAATAAGTCGGCTTAGGTGGCCCCCTACCTCTCCTCCAAATAAAATTGCAAACTCCCAACAAAAATCGCACGTTCCTAATCATTTATAAATACAATCTGTATAAATAAATTGCTAAGTTATTCGTCTGGTGTGCATACGTTTCAAAGTGACTGTTGAGATATGTGACTGACTGGCTGACTGTGGGCATGTTTCAAATGCCACTGCGTATTGTCCATTAAAAATTGTAAAGCGTGCGTTTTGTAAATATGCATTGTGCATTAAACCGATTTAAATTTTCTTCTTTTTTTTTCACGTGTGGAGCCTTGAATGGCCTCTATCACAGATTAAATAGACGATACAACGCCTATTTTTATTCTATTTAATTTAATCTTAGTTGTAGTGATACAGGGTCACTACTGTATAATAGATCTCCCATTTTTTCCAATTATCAATTGATCATGCATGCTATTGTCCAACGCGCTGTAATTTTTATATCTTTTATTTTCAAACTTTTATTAAGCTTTTTGTGTATACAGATTTATTTCTTGCTCACTATTTTGGGCTTCTCTATTTATCTTGTTTTTCTAATTTCGTAATTTTCTTTGTACGCTGCAGAGCCTTACTGGCATCGCAGAGATGTAATATGAATAAAGTTAAAGTTAATGCATGAGTTGCATTGAATATGAATATTACTGATTTACTTCATGCTAATATCACTTTACGAACAGTACTGATTTAATTCATCCACAATTCAGCATAATTAAAAACAATTAAAAAAAAACTTAAATCGCATATTCAAAGAAAAAAATTAGTAAACGAAGAGTTTTAACAACTGCATGAAAATTTACTTAAGGAAAAAAAAATGTTCTCATCTGCATTAATAAAAACGAGTTGCAGTAAGTACAGCACGTGTGTAAAACGGCCACCCAAGCCAACGGCCTGAAAAAAACAATGAATACAACAATCTCCTCTAATAATGACAGTATTCGATTATTGTAAACGGAATGATTGTTGGCAATAAACTAAAAACTGATTGTTGCCACTAAACTGAGGGACAAGGCCTGGCAATAAACTAATTTGAATTTGAAAACGTAACTTTTAATGGATAAAACAAGGCTTCGGGTATATACAACTTAATATTAGACCGCTGGGTAATTCTGTCGTTGTAGACGATTAAAATTAAATGAATTGTGAAACTCGATTAAATATTGAAAGCGGTTTACTTTCTGCTAAGAATTAAGTTAAAAAAAATAGCATACACGAACCCATGGAGTCTGGGAAAGGGTCAGGGCCGTGGAGCGCAATGAATGAGGTTAACCACATCATGCTGAATGAGGTTAACTTCTTGCTAAACGTTCTTCGTTGTGGACAATTAAAATGAAAAGATTAGTGAAACTCAGTTAAATAGTGAAAAAAAATGACAAAGCCGGTAGGCTAAAGGTTTCCACTTTGCTGTACAAAGGTGTGAATTTTTTCTGGAAATATTCATATGAAAGTGCATGGAGTCCGGGTCAGGGGAGGCACTGATTGAGTGAGCGAAGCGAACGAAAATCAGCGTTTGTTGGCCAGTGTGCGCAAAAACGCATATACGGGATACACGCCTTTCTCAACAAACACATGAGAGAGCAAACACATGAGAGAGCACATGAGGCAGCAAAGTGTTGCAAACGGTGCATCAAACAGTACCCTTTCACTAGTGTCAAGCTAAAAGGAAGACACAGTGAGAAAATAAATCAAACGGAAAAAAAAATCTTGCTTGAAACTAATCTTATTTATTAAAGCGTGAAAAAAATCTACGTAGGATTCTGAAATCTACAAAAACAAAAAACGGAAAAAACAAAAACAATTAAACGGTGAAAATCCTTCTAACCTGTTCCGTGAAAAATGTTAAATTACGTGCACAACGAATTTTGTTGTCTGAAAAAACATTCTTAGTTCGAACTTTTTGCTTCGTGGTTTACCCTATTTAAAATTGAAAGATTTTTTTTAGCTTCCTTAAATTAAGCTTCATTTAGCGAGAGCTGAAATTAGTTAGATACGGTTTTTTTAAGTGCACGATTTTTTTCTTAGCCATCTCTATCTTAGTTACAGACAGCTGTGTACCTGTAATACTCTGCAATGACGTATAACGTTTATATCCCTCAATAGTGTAGACTGCTGATATACGATACTTTTCGAGAGTTTCATTGTTGAGAGCACCCCTCAGAGTTAAGGTGGGGGGGGGGGGGGGGAGGTCGAATTTTGCAACTGACTACTTATTGACAGCTAAACCGAAGTTACCTTTCGTCGACAAGGGGGACCGTCCAACTTTACATGAAAAGTGAAACAAATCAAGGCTTATCTGCAGCTGCTCGTAGGAAAGACTTCTCAAATTTCGCATGTTGTTCGCCTAGTTGTTACGAAGCTATCCCCCCCCCCCTCCTCCAAGTCAACGGCTGGTCAGGCCCGTTCACGAAGAATGTTTCGTTAAGCATTGTGAACACTCACTCGCACCCGATTGTCAGATTGAAACTCTATCAGTCCCTTAGCAGCAAAACGTAAATGACGCAACGAAGACAGCAGGGGTGCTGACAGTCACAGAAGGGCACGAGGATTGCTACGACATTTTTGAAGTTAAGTTGACGCCACACAAAAAAATGTCGGAAGGTTGGAAGGAAAGAAAATGGTGATGGTGCGGCGTGGTGATCAGCAATGATGAATCGGGTGCGTGGCGTCGCATTCACAAGGAACCAGAGTGTCAAGATGCATCAATGTTTTGATCCGGCAAGCCGCGAACACCGATTTGTCAGGTTAAGGAGTTGAGAGTTTTTTTTTTACCCCTCAATTCAAGCCCTTTGGCGGGCCCTTGGCGTCAAAAATGGCTCCCTTCAGTCTCATTAATTGCTCGGGTGACTTCTGGATTTGCAAAAGACATACACACACTCCAGACAGCCGGGCATACAGACTGACTCGGCTCAGCTGAGTTGGTGTGTGCGACTCGCACCTGGAATTGTGATATAAAAATCCATCACCCTGGTAATTGGACGTGCTTCTTTCCCATCGAGTGCGACGCTTCGCAAACCGCACAACCAAACAACCCCCTTCTTCTCATCATCATTTGTAACTGACAAGCGACACACGACAACTTTAAGAAACTTGCCGCCGTTTTACCATGCAAATCGGGTGTCCCATTTCTTTGGCATGTGTAGAAGAGCTGCAACCCTAGCTCTAAAATATACTTAACAGTTAAAAATGACTAGAAGTTGAAATAGCTGGAAGCCAGAAGGAAAGAAGCTTTTCCTTCGCAGTTGATGTTTTGTCTAGCTAGCCAGAAAAAAAAATGTTCGACCATTTTACTTTAACTCAAGACATTGTTTATGTATGAATGCCGTTGCTAAAGGACCGCTCTACAAATATTCGGTTACAAAAAAAATGACCTAAATTGAAGATGGTGAAATAAATGGGTAGAGCACTTTCAAAAGTAGGCATGTAATTCAGTTCTGAAAATCAGAATTACTCGGTCGAGTAAAATATGCTACAATACAAGTGTTTTCCATTGTGTTGCAAAATTTAATTAAAAATATTTTTCGTAACCGCTTCACCTATATGATTTCTGCCGAGTGCTTCACTTACGTAGATGATTTCTGTCCAGTACTCCACTTACGTACACGATTCCTAACCAGTGATCCACTTACGTATGTGATTTCCGTCCGGTGCTCTGCGAACGAATTCAAAACCGATCTCTGCGACCTAATCTGGGTAGTAGGCTCCGAAAATATTTGAGGTACGTACGTTGGAATTCCAGCTTTGAACTCATGAATTTTACGCGCCAAAACTGCCTTGCCATGAAGTTTCGATCAGATTAGTATAGAACAAATTTAAGAAAGTTTTCTATCGTTTCCCAAACAGACAAACACCCAGACAAACAAACATAAAATCCAAATTCATTCTAGTATTCGATCTCGCTCTCTTCACTCGCTCGGCAAATTATGGATAAGAACTTGACAACATTTTTTCCACGAGCAGGCTGTTATGAAACCTTGACTGTTCGACGCAAAACGCTATAAAAATAATAAAAAAAAAATATGTGCTTTCATTAGAAGAACATGAAAAAACCACCAAAGCTGGCCGGTCAAGGGAAGTGTGTCATGGCCATCTTGCACTAGGGAAATTCTGGGTAGATTATGATGGTCAAGAAACTCTCACTTTGATAAACATCTTTGTGGTTTTTATTGTTCTTCTGATGAAGACGCATATCTTTTATCTTTAAAATATTTTCGTTGAAGATTCAAGGTTCCACAACAGCTTTCATAGATTGAACAGGACGGAATGCCACATGGGATAGAGTTAAATAAATACGGGTGCAAACCTCTTTATGTTGCGTTTTGGACTTACATATCAGACTGCCTGAGCGGGGAATTAAACCCACGACCTTTCAAAACAAATGGCGAGGTCCTACCGCTGAGCCATACTGGCACGGCCCCGAAAATTGTGTGTTCCTTTCGGTTTCACTGGTGCGTATGTGTTTATATGTATATGTGTGCATGTTAAATGCTGCTGGCCGTCTCAGTGCACTCTAGGACCTCGTCATTTGGTTTCAAAGGTCGTGGAATCAATTCCCCTCACAAGCAATCGGACAGTAAGTCCAAAAGGCAACATAAATAGGTTTGCAATATAAGCTTTCATATGGGAATAGAAGTTGTCAACCGTTATCCATAATTTTAAATTATATTTAAACTGGCGCTAGCAGAGCCTACTAAAAAAAGTATTCCTTGCCATAATTCGCCACCGACTCCCCTTGTTTTATTTTCTCTTGGTAGTAGTGGTAAAAATTATTTTCGTTTATCCCAAGGACGGACTGATGGTCAAGAGGTTTGCATTTTCTTTTGATTGATAACGGTATGCAGAACTCCGGAAACGTCGCAACCTGTGCGTTTTTCTCTTGTATATCGTTCTGGCTTGTATTTTTACACATGTAGGGTAATTTTGGAGCACAAAGTCACATTAGCGTGGAACGTGAGCAGCCAAACCCGTCCCAGGTGTGCCAACACACCCAAAGCATGTGCTTGGAACTCTTTGGTTTTTTTTTTCGGTCTCTGCTATAAAATGGGTTCCCACCTGGTATTCCGTTTATGGCACCAGACATTCTGCGACCTGCAGGTAGTAATTAATGCCGTATAAACATTTCTCGGAATTGGTTTGCCCTCGCTCGTTTCCGAACTTTGATGTTCGAGCAAAAAAGTTACAACCCACTTAAGGAATTGGTCGCGTAAACTCATCCGTAAAAACATGTCCCAAGACAAAAATTGCGTGTAAATGCAGGCAACGGATCTAATTCCACTATAAAGACAAAAAAAAAAAAAAAGCACCGTTTAAACTCGTGTAAGGTTAGCGTGATTTTTTTAATTTTTTTTTAGTTGCTGTCAGTGAATGGTCATTCGTCTATTATGCAAAGGATATTACACTCTCGCTTTTAGGTGTCTTTTACTTGTCACCTAACAAGTAGCACGTCTGAAAAGTGACACGTCATTAAATCTTTTCGGGTTGTTACACAAAAGGTTAAAGGTGTAACAACCAAGTCTTTTGGTTGTTACAAGTTAATTTTTGAAATACCTTATAATAGGCCTGCAGTTTAAGGCACAGCTCGGGGTGGGCGGGGGGAGGGGGGGAAGATTGAGGCATACTGGCGCGTCAACAGCTAAGTCATTAGTTCCAATCCCAGTCACAGTGTAGTGTGGTCGGGGGGGGGGTTACACTACACCCCCCGGGGGAAGGGAGGGATGGAGGAGGGAAAATGCCTCTCCCCCAAGTTAATATTAAAACTTGGTAAAAGGCACTTATTGCAGTTTTAAAAAATTGAAAAGTAGCTTTTAAAACGCTTCAAAGGCATTAAAATTATTGAAATTAGTTGTTCCGAGCGGTTCGAACGGACTGTTGCAACGGCGGAATACCCATTTCGCCGAAATTTGTTTTCGTTTCGCCGAAAATGAAGCCCTGCTTAAATGCGGCGAAAAGAAAAATCCTTTTCGCCAAATCACGTTTCACCGAATCAAAATGTTCTTCCCAAAATTAACATTAAAGATGACGAAAAAGCATTCCTACTTGGAAATAATTTGTCATTAGTTGCTGATTCTTAAGTAAATATAATGTTCAGCCAGCCGCAGCGAGCGCGGCAGGCAACTTGGAAAAAAAAATTGATTTGGCGAAGCGGGAATCCCTTTCACCGAACATTAAGACATTGATGACAATTCGGTGGAAGGGGATTCGGCGCAGCATTGCAACCTCATCCCCGCCCCTCCTTGGTGGACCCCCCCCCCCACCTTGATAAAATTACTCCTACCCCATTTTTTATTTTAATATCTCTAACCCCACCAAAAAAATTCCTGGTTATGTACTGCTCAAGTTGGCCTCGTTCTGGGTTAGAGTGCAGTTCGCTGATGTAGCCATCAACCCCCTCCACCACGGACCACTAGCCATTGTGGAGGGTAATTTTCTCAGATTAATGCACGGTGGTGACGTCACGCTAACACATCCCCATGCTAAAAATGCTACGGTTTTCTCAAAACCCACACACGTCACCGTGGGTTAATTTTGATAACCTAGAATTATTGACAATCTAGCACTTTTTACGAGGTCTCCACACCTCCTGCTCTACCGTTCCGACATATAATGACCGACTTTGCAAAACTACCGTACACAACACAAATTCAACCAGCACACCTCATGGCAGTCAGCATGAACACATTTGCACATTTGCACATTTGCAGCATGGCACATTTGCTACCTGCGACATTATTCATAATAACACGAAAAAAAAAAAACCTCACGTACTATGCTAGGTCTCCACCCACTGAGGAATGGCCCAACTCGGAAAACTTTCGTTCCGATGGTACGAAAACTAGGCTACTGGCGCTGTGAAATATATTTAAACTACTACTGAAGCCTACATACCGTTTTATACTGTCTAATCTTATTTAAACTAGTAGTGTAGAAGGAATACGGCTTTACCTTAAATGCGGAATTCCGAAACAAGGCCAGAGGAAAAAATTCCACGTGTACCCGTTTAGCTGTTACTTGCTTAGAGAGGAAGTTTTAGACCGGAAGTTTCCGTAAAGGAATTTACATCAGGCATACGTAAAAATGTTTAAATTCATTATAATTCACAAATAAAATTTACAACCAAATAAGTTAAAAACTCAAATAAGTCGGTAAGTTAGCTTGACGTCACACCTTTTTAAAACACATTTCCGTGACTAATCGGCGGTTACCGTCGATAATAGCTCATTTGCTCGAAACGGCACAGTCCAATACTCGGGACTAGTGGGGAATCACACTCTTGAGGTTCTCCCCTACCCCCTCGAACTGAACTGCGCCGTTCTCGCAAATGAGCAATTATCGACGGTAACCGCCGATTAGTCACGGATATCTATTACTCAGAGTATACTTAAAAACGGCGTGTCTCGTGATCACAATAACATTTTAAGAATATTGTTGCTTTGTAGGCCTATATCATTTATTCTCAATTCTGAAACATTTGTGTGCATTCGGTAGAAAATAAAAATTTCGTAAAGTAAAGAGGAAAACAAGCCGAACTGCAAAATTCATACTTTAGAAATAACGTAGTACAGTAAGCCATATTAATACACTTACGTTTCGTCGGAGTGACCTGACCTGGATTCGAACTGGCTATCCAGTTCGTCGCCCAGATCACTGGTGTAGCGCCTTTATCGCCACGGCCAGTGGATCTTTCCTTTATATAATTTCCAGCGATTTGTGTTTATCGAAAAATTACGGATGTATCCTTTTAAAACGTCAACGCGAGTATTTTGTTAAGAGTAAAAGTATTATTCGATGCACGGGTATACGCGAGCACTGGGCGAAAGATTCGATAGGCGTCATGGTCCCGGCTGTACATAATTATCTGGCTTCTTACAGACCCCGGTTCGATCTTGGTGAAGGGAAGTGCATATGTACGGGGTTTTTCTCCGGTTGTTTCCCCGCCCGTTGCACGAGGATTTCTTCCGGGTACTCTGGTTTCCTCCCTGATGCTGCCACTTGGGCCTTAAAAAAGTTCTAAGCTTACTGACCAACACCTTTCTATTAGGAGCTGCATGAAAGAGCAGTTGCTAACATAATCTTACCCTATGTTCCACCATTCGTACCGAGTTCTGATATCATTCGGCCAGTTGTCGAATTGTAGTGTCCGTTTTTACTTTTGCGAAAGCGTACGTTCGAAATTACGCTGTGTAGGGTTCTATAAAAAAAAATGTGTGAAACTTCCCTTGTGCTGCTAACAATCCAAGCATGTGTCAATTCGCTGGGACCAGCGTTCGAACAAACTTAAAACGAGGAAGGCATTTCGTTTATCGATCCAAGGCCGACTAGAGTAGAAATTGCGTGTCTTGCCTCCCGATCCGACGCCAGTATACTTGCGCATGCCAGGAACACAGAGCCGTTTAGCATCGCTTTGGTAAAATCAGATTTTGGTGATGTTATAGGGACCGGTCATTATTTTTAACCGGGCGGAGGAAATGAAAATGTGACCACCAAATTTCGATTTCCTTCCCCACCCCTTAGAATCCCTGAAGAAAATTTTGCCCCTCCTCACTCAAAGTCCAAAAATAAAGTGACCTCCCCCCCCCGAAAAAAAAAATCACTTTTCGTATACCTATTGAGAATGTCTGCAGATGATGTCCTGCAGCCAAAAAAAGTAAGTAGCACTCAGCACCGACATGTTACCAATTGTAAGGAAAACGGTGCCTCGTTTTTAACGAAAAGATAAGGGGTTGAGTTAAAAATGTTCTATAAAACACCGATTTTCCTTATCGGAATAAGACCATGTCATACAATAAGATGATGAACGCACTGTGTGCTTGAATGCCCACACCCATAACATAAAAGTAGGAGAAGCCAACGAACTATGAAGTAAGGCTTTTTTTTAGAAAGTTTATTGCCAAAACTATTCTTGTATCTTCAAAACCTCGTAAACACTCACATCATGGGGGGGGGGGGGGGGGGGGGGGGGGAGGTGCTCCCCTGTAACTAAGGTGTTTTAAAAAATTTTGACCACTGAAAATGTCATTGTTGTTGAGGGCCAAAAATGACTTTTTCCTCCAATTTGGGAAGTGTTTTTTGTTTTTTACCCTCCCCCCCAACTTACGGGATCTAAAATATTTAGGACGCCCCCCCTCGAGAGGGTCCAAAAACTACAGTCTTGCAGCGGGGGGGGGGGGGGGTTGTGTGTTTGCGTGTTTTCTAGTGAGGATATCCTTGACAAGAGTTTACAAATGAAAACACAATGTCATCTGTTAGGACGCCCGCGCACTGAGTGACTTGGCCGCGTGGCCAGGTCGCTGCAGCCAATGAGAATGCTTACCGTTTATGTAAAACCATGCACTAATAATTTTCATTGGCTGTAGCAACCTGACCGCGCAGCAAAGTCGCTCAGTGATCGGGCGGCCTTAACCGCAATGCTCGTGTCGACAGATGAAAAATGGCGCAATTCCATCTGCTGACACGTGCATAAAAGGTATGATTAAAACT
>JAHWFP010108210.1:29533-44838 GCA_023313725.1 Lithobius niger
CCTTCTCACTCAAGCCCGATTACGTTACTATACATATTTGTTTCCTTTTCACTCAAGCTGATTACGTTACTTTACATATTTTTTTCCCTTTTCACTCTAGCCTGATTACGTTACTATACATATTTATTACTATACATATTTGTACTACAGGCCAATGGCTTTCCGGCAAGAACAAAAAGTAGGCTACTGAATCTCATTAGTTTCCGATAACCTTAGAAGCACCTCTTGTCACTGTTAGTTAATGTACTGTGAACGAATCTAGTTTCCGTTATAACAATCCTCCTTGTGTGGTTAAATCTGACTAAAGTGTGAACTCTGGTATTCAAAATTGTGACTGCTGAGAGGAGCCGATGGTGGAAACTATTGGGTTTGTGAGTGGTTCCAGTATGACCAACAAATCGTTTTAAACGTTGGTTTCGTTTATTGGCGCTGCTGGTTTGTGCAGGCATGGCTGCTTTCAAATCTTTCCTTAGCACAAGCTGCTTGTAAACTAATTTAGTTCTTTAACTTTTATGGCAAACTAACAATCGAAGAACTATAGTTAGAATTAGCTTTTTCCTAACTATGCTAGTTAGCTTAGTAAAAAATGAATATCATGCATCGGGGCTGCGTACATGTCTGACGTGTAGCTGTATGTCCACCGGTAAGACCTCTATACTTCCTGTTTTCTTTACTGTTCTTGTTCTTTTGGCATCTTTTTTCCTCTTGTACGTCCTGCGATGTTGCTGTCGCTGTCATGGTGAAAGCGCCCATGTTGACACGAAGCGTTGAAACACGTGATCAGATTGGCCAGTAGAATGCCCCAACACTCATATCGCACAGCCTAAGGCAGACACGTAGAACGTACTTGCAGCCATTACGCGTTGCTAAGCTGGAGTTGGATTATAAGCGCACGTATTTGATATCCATGCACCCGCTCATACATACGGAAAAGGGAGGGGCGGGGGGGGGGGGAGCAATGCATGGAATCCAAGACTGTCATCAAGATAGAGTAAATGTACGTTTGAATCTCAATGTCTTAAAGTATTTCAATAATTTAATTGTACACGCCCACCTTCCAGCAGTTTCGCTCCTCTGCATAGCTTTGCTGCTCCTCTGTTTATAATTGAGCACATTCCAGAGTTTCATGCGCAGAAAGCCCTATAGAATTAGATACAACTTTTCATACCAGTCTTCGGTAACTAAATTTCGACCAAGGAATCAAACAAAATCCATGGTCTGCAGCCTAACTGTAGCTTTTTGACGCGCACCCAGCGTTAGCCATGGTGCCAGATGGAGAGAGGGTCAATTTTGCTAGGTAAATCCTATCGGAAATCCTAGGTTCTTTTACATGCCACAATCGACATGAGCACGAGACACCACAGGGCCCTTCTCTGCCCGAAAATGCCAGGGTTGGCTGACGCCGGATTCGAACCCGTGACCTCTGGTACTGGAGACGGTCATGCTAACCATCAGGCCACCTTGCCCCATTCTGCAGCCTAACTGTTGGACTTTAATGGGCCTCTGGTGTCTCGTAGTAATTCTGATCTGTGGGAAGGGGAGGTGCCGTTGTACCTACTACAAAAGTCTTTGAAATCCGATCAACGGTCAAGTCAGTCCATGATTTTCTCTGTAAGATTCATTCTCTTGTTTGCAATAGCAGACGTCTTTAAATCCAACAATTACGTACTTGACGAATAGTTTCCAAACACCATTCAATGGCACTCTAAAGAAGCAACCTCGTCCTTGACATCGCGTTTGCAAACGGATACTTATCGTCTACTTCGTGGTCGTCATGCTGAGGACTCTCCACAAAAGACTTGCAACGCCCACAAGGTTACGTGGTTCTGTAAACAAAGTGAAGACAGTCTGAAGTACTCTTACGGTGTTAAGGACCTTGTTTCAAGCAAAGGGAATCTCCGCTGTTTCAACGAACAAATTTCTTTTGTGTGTATTTTGCTTCTTAAAATCATTTCTTTACTCTGACGTGCACGTGACGCCGCCGGTAAGACATTGGGAGTGGTTTACTTTCGACTTAACTGCTACAACAGTGAAGCTTTACTTGGCAGCCGCGCGAGCGAAAAGAGCGAGGTCGAATGCTGGAAACTCTAACAGAGCCATTTGCAACACATTCCTACCGATTTTTACGTTGCATGGAAACTTTTACGCGTACTTTGAAATGATGAGTTGCAAAAAACTACACGACTTCCCTAGCATGAAGTCAACAAACCGTACCAACAGTGAGAACACTGGGTGCATGGGTATAGATGCGAGCACTGGGGCGATAGGCGCTTTAGTCCCAGCTGGACATCTCTGGCTTCCTACAGACTCGGGTTCGATCCTGGGAAGGGAAGTGTATATGTACGGGTTTTTCTCCGGTTGTTTCCCACCCGTTGTATGAGGGTTTTCTCCGGGTACTCCGGTTTCCTCCCTCCTGCGTCAAAAACAACTGTTTACGATGGTGGTTCCTTCCACTAAACATCTGCCACTTGGACCTTCAAAAAGCTGTATATCTTACTCGCCAACAACGTCTATTCTATTCTATTCTATTCTAACCACCGAGGTCTGAATCGAAGCATACTGGTATTTATTTTATTTTATGTATTTATATATTTTCTTCTGTTGTTCTTTGATCAAAGCATTATAAAAATTTGGTTCCTTTTAGTCTTCTGTACAGCTGTACCGGCTGAGAAGACTATTGCAACGACTTATTCCGTCCGTCCGTCCGTCGCCTTTTTCAACTAAAAGCACATAGCCGCAGACCAAATCCTCCGTGTTGAAGCTTAGCGCATGCGTCGTACATGTCTTGGCATGTATGGTCGCACACAGAATGAGCTCACACCTGGAGTTTCACGATTGCTTGCGTCATACGCTTTAGGATTACAGAAATCTGGATGTATATAGTAGCGCGCGAAGCGTGCCCCCTCAGTCGGTGTTTTACACTTATCCGTTTAGGGTAAATAAAAAAGTACGGTCAAACAACACTATTGCAGCAAAATTTTTCGCATGATCATGCCTGGACGGACCTGGCGAAACGTGTTAACATGGAAGATTTGGTCTTCGGCTAAACGCTTGTTTTTCAATTGCGCAACAGTAGCCGATATTGACTACCACTGTTTACAACGTTATATTCAGTGTCAAAAGTTAGTTAAATAACATGGCAGATTAAAACATCGTTTCTTCCTTATAGCTAACAGACTTCTTTGACGTAACTAAATTAAATAATAACATTTGATCGTCGAACTGAAAGGATAACACGCAGCCGTAAAAACAAAAGCATTTTAGCTTCTCGTTTAAAATGGTCTCGTCGCCTTATGAATGAATGGGCTTGGCGTTGAACTAGATTCTTTATTAGGCCTAACTGCTACTTCCGAAATTAAAACTACACTTTAAAAAAGTGTCGCTGCTGGCTTCATAAACAGCGGCACTCCCGCCACTTCCCTACTACCACTGATCTAGGCTACGTTGCGCATTACGTTGTAACACTGTAACTGTGTGCCCGAAGGCGCACCATGCATGTTGCAAAAATGAATAGGCTTACTATACAATCCAAACCTCCGTTAGCTGCTACTTACGAAATTAAAGCTGCTAGTAAGAATTAGGGCTAAAATTTGGAAAAAAATACGCCTAAGAGGGAAAATAAGCTTGAAAGCTAACACATTTTTAACCGGCAATTCTGATGGGTCCTGCTTTTAGATTTATATTATAATAGAGATTAGCTGTTGCAATGCGTGATAGAGGTGTGTGCCTCCCCAGTGGTAGTGGCAGAACTGCACAGAAGACCGGATGCGACTAGGTAGTCGCTGTATAGCCGCTTGTTTCATTTTCATATTTTAGTCTTCTAGACTACAGCAACGACTTTGTCTGTCCGTCGCTTTTTTCAACTCCGCAACGGTACCAGATATAGAGACAAACCGTTTTCACCGTTATGCAGCATCCAAAAATTAGTTAAAAAGAATTTAAAAAAAAACCGTAACTATGAAGCAAAAGTAGCAACAAGTGATCGAAAGTGACCGATAAGTGAGCCCATCAATTATGGAATGGTAGAGACAAACGGTTTTCACCGTTAGATTCAGCATCCAAAAATTAGTTAACCTTTTAAGTGCTATGCTCGATCAAACTCGACCCAACATAAGCACAGGTTTAAGTATAAAAAACAGAGTCCAAACTATGCGCTAGATGGGCGATAATGGAGAAATGACAACAATACTAGGTTCCCTTAACAAACCGACTCTAGAGTTGGTAGAGGCGTGTGCCTCACGTTAAAGATCTCCTTCAAGTTGCTAGTTCGAGTCCCGTCCAGGTTACCCCTACTTTTGTGGAGATAGAAAATTAACGTAGCACTTAAACTGGATAAAATATAAAAAAATATAAAAAAACCGGAAGCACGAAACGAACGTGGCCAGATTTGGCGGAAGTGTACGGAAGACCGGTTAAGACTAGGTATAGTCACTACCCTCGTTTGTTATGAGAAGTCTTCTTATTCTGCAAGGGTAAATCAGTCAGACTAACACTCCAGAAACAGAAAATGAAAGCATCTATTAACAAGCAGGCTTATTTATCCTCGCTTCTTCATCGCCACGTACCAAGCATTTCTTCTTAATATTCTCTAATGGGTTGCGCAGCCGACAGGGTTGGAAGCAGGAAAGTTAATGAAACCATTACTGCAACAGTGACATTGAAGTTTTACCACTAAATTAGTCGACTCCTTCTGTAAACGCTCTTCAGTTCCCGTTGCTTAAAGCAGATGGGGCCCATCGATAGCAAAAGTTGTAGGTAGTCTTCAGATTCATCAGCTGCACTGCGCATTCTTGTCAAGATTATGTCGTAAAGTATGGGCGACCTACTGCGTCTCTATTTCTCTTGTCGCTTCGTCTGTAGGGGGACAGAAAGCGGTTAGCTTGCAAGAAGGACTCCCCTGTCTCTCTCCCTTTCCTTGTCCCCCCCACTCACCGACTCAATGCGTCCAAGATTCAGGAACATAACATTAAATCAATGACTTTGTCCCAAGGACATAAAATTTAAAAGATCCGTAGACCCCCGACAAAAGATAAAATCTCACAGCTATAGATCGCAATTTACCTTCTTAGTCAAACATGCTGACTAGGGTCGGCACTAGTTAGAGGACTTCACAACCCGTCCTAGTTCTTCCGTTTAGTAATGATCTCATCACTTGTTGCTACGATGATTTAATCTACCCACGATTTGTTGGGTGTTTTTTCATTATTTTCATGCAACTTATATCGGTGACGCAACATGGTCGAGAGGTAGTGAGTCCACTGCGGTGCCCTCTAGTGATTCCATTATGGCGATCTCTGGATGGCGATTTTTCAATATAGGGTTTCCAGTACGGCGACTTCTGTTGAGATTACAGTACGGAGACTTCTTCGTTTGCGAAATGTTTTTATTATTTTATCAGATAAAAATGAAGCAACATTTTAGATTTGTTTCGATTTATATGTTTATTGCATAATGCACCTGGCAGGGGTGCCCACAGGGGAAGAGACTGAGAGGAGGAACTTCTCAACTCCAGTCCAGGGGAAGGGGGTTAAGTCGTTTCATCATTTTATTTCGTACATTGAAATAATCGAATGAAAATTAATAAAATAAAATGAAACCAAATGATGAAACGACTTAAAAGAAAATTCCCCCGCCGCTACAAAGCCGCCAGACTCCAGTATAATAATTGCTCCTCTGTAAAATAGTTCATCGATTAGTTAGTCAATAAAAATACCGTCATTACTCAATTGAATTTTTTTGCTTTGGGAGATTCATTTTATTGGGGGAACTCCTCAGTTTCTCGGGGGGGGGGGGGGGGAGGTATGGGCACTCCTGACATCCAGTGCAATTAGCAATAGCATAACGCATTTTCAAACTAACCTGTACCTTACCAGTGTTACACTTCGTAATACTTGAGGTGTACCTTTCGCATTGTGCGCGCTGTGGTCGTCTATTGACGGGGATGAAGATTTGTAGGCAGTGTGACTAACATCTGTAATCGTTAGTTGACTTTGTTATTGCAGGTTGAAGTTGTTGTAGGACAGATGAATCGTATAGATTACCACCCTTGTTAATGAATAATTACACTCCAAGCAATTATATTGTGGAAGTGTGAGAAAAATAAGAGAAATAGAGACTGGGAATAAGAGAATAAGAGACTGGGCGTACCCACACTTGAACTGCGCCGTCTGCACGCTTACTTGTCACTGACTTATTCGATCATCCACAACTTATTACCCCTTGATTTCTCATTCTTTTAAAGTTTTCAGTGGTATAAAGTGATTTTCAATATGGCGTGCACCGTAGTATGCGTGGAGTGTTTTTAGCGCTTTTGTCTGAATGTTTCGTTGTGTTGTAAGTATTGATTTTGGTGAAGGCGTATAAAGTGTGGAGTATTGTTGTCTGATTGCTGTTTTTTTGTGATTTTTAGGTGATCAAGAAACGCCTGGCTTTTCGAAAATTAAAACTAAGTGTATGCCAATGAACTTGTGGAACCTTACTACCTCCAGGGGTGGCTGTATTTCTCGAATAATTACAATTCCTAAACCACTATTTCCGTTCTTTTCAGAAATAAGGCGCAGACGTCAATACATTGTAACGAGAAAGCAGCATAAACAAGCCAGGAACGCAAAACAGCTGATTTCACGCATGGCAGTTTCCAAGTCAGCTCTTGTAGATGAGATGCTGGATTCCATTACCTCCCTTCCTATGCACAATTTTATAATTTGCAAAAGTTTATCACACAAAAAAAAATTATATTAAAAAAAACCTACAAAGTTTACATTATTTAAAGCAGTGATTTTATGGCAAGGTCATCATCACATTGATCGTACGCCTTCAATCGGTCACCCCTAACCCAGCGCATGGATTTGCAAGGAGGCAAAAGGAACAACACCCCCCCCCCCCCCAACCCCCCAAAGGACCCCCCCCCCCCTCCTCTTCATGCAAAAATATCACAAATCAAAGATTATTTTATTATAAGCAACGTGATCATGAAATAATCATGTGTTTCTACAATCGTGTCATCATGTTAATTCCTCAAGAATATGTGAATGAGGTACACTACAGAAGCCGGATAAGGCAGTGATGTACGTATAGTGCTTCAGCTTCCAGAGGTCTACACCTGACCCCGATGGGGGAGCTAAAAACGCTCCCTAACACCCTCTGAATTTTGGCCATTTCCAAACTTTTTTTTTCACGGGATAGGACTATCGAACATAAAATGTCCTGGGCCCTCCAAAATCTAATTCCGACCCAATTTACCAGGACTCGTATCACGATAGGGCAGTCGGGGCGTTGCGCTAGCGAGCACTAGCACTGTCACACCCTTTTCATGCCGAAAATTGCTTTGCTAATGCCCGGACGAAATCGTTTTGCAAATTAAAAGCTTTCGGGAACAGTTTTTATTAGTCCATTTGTGCCTGACACATATTCACATCACGTATTAAAACCAAAGACTGCTCAAGTCTCGAATAAACGTGGAAAAACGATCAAATTCCAAGCATTATTTTAAGCGGAAAGAACGACGATGATGAATGGAACACGTGGAAATTATATCTGTTTTGTCAGAACAGTTCTCCTCTGAAGCAGCACTGATATAGCCTACTGAACGTGTCGTGTCGTCACAATTTTTAGTCGTAAATACTATTAGAGAGTCTCACCCCCCCCCCATCCCCGCGAGGCAGTGTCCTTTATTAATTCTTTTACAAACGACAAGCAATTACACTTTTTTTGAAATGTGACTATTGTGTACGCGGTTTAACTTGAGTCCTGCAGTATTTTATGAGCGGCTACATTTTCCTGGATGGGGCGGCGTTAATCGACGGCCGCCATTGTTTTTGTAACCATCTTGGATATCAACAAGGCACTCTGCTACCAAAAACATATACAATTGATTATCCGTGTCGTTCTGGGGCGAACTCAAGATAGGCCGCGGACACTATAAACAGATATGAAGATTCAGCGAAGACACGATAAAATTTGAACGAATTGAATTGGTTTATTGAATCCGACAAACAGTAGTACAAAACGCCGTATGTGCCCTCGCCCCAAAAGAGCAATGCTCCCGTGTGGTGCGTTAGCAGGCTACCGTAATAAAAAGTACCTAAAAAAACAAACACAAGAATTACAAATACCAGCTTATGCAACAAATGCAAACAAACGTAAAAACAAAAGTCCTTAAAAAAGAAGACAAAACAAATAAAAGAGGCACCACGAAAAAAAAGATACACAATCACATAATGTGCATCGTAGTTCAAAATAATAATAATAGTAATAACAAAATACATACGCTACAAAGAAACAAAGAAAATTTGAATAACTAAAAGTGCTGAAAATATTATTCAGCTAAATAATAATTTAAAATAAAATTTTAAGGGCTATATATAGTGATGATATCCAGTAGCCATCGAAACAGGCGTAACTAAATGATATTAAAACGAACTAGGATCCCTTTTACTTGAATGGTGGTGGTGGTGGTTGGGGGGGGGGGGGGGCTCTGTTCCCCATACCCCAACAAGAGACGCTAGAGCTCTGCCTGTAACTAATATCGAACTGGCGGCCAGTTTTCTGGAAGTGTTAATTTTGCTTTCAATCAATTTAGCCAGAACAAGCCAGAAAAGTGCACAAAAATACAAAAAAACGCAACGTTTCTGGTCGGAACACTACCCGTTATCAAGCACCACGCTTCACGCAAAATGTGTGGTTCTTGATAAGAAATAGTCTTCCGATCTGAAACGTCCCCCTTTTTTTTGTATTTTGTGCACCTTTCTGGCTTGTTCTATTTTGGTTACAGTGTCTTGGTGCCTTTATCTTTACATACCGCTGATAATTGACAACATATGGCATTACCAGATATTTTTTTCGCCCTTGATCCCTCCATCTTGTTTTTCTCAATCACTAGTTGTATTCCCAAACTGATAAAACACCTTGTGCAAGCGCTCGGTGTTTTTTCTTTTTTTTTTTTTCAGTTCGGAATGCAACTCGAGAATATCTAAAAATGATCGATGTTAAACTAAGCTACGGGAACTTGCTGAAAATTAAACAATCAGTTTCTAGTTGGTTGGTGCTAACCATCTCTCGATTAAAGTAAAATAAGACAAAAACTGTTATCTTTAGAAATGGTACGAATTTATCTCAAGTGAGGATAAAAATAAGTATGAAATGGTAAATTCGTTGTTGGTCGAGTCAGACGGCAAAACGGCATACTGGTATTTATGAAACTGGCTATACAGGGAGAACACCCCCTCTTGGGGGAGGGAGGGGGGGGGTAAAGTTAGAAATGACGCAATACTAGAGGGGAGGTTGAGCAATTGATTGATGACAATCAATTGATGACGATTGATGACAAAGGAGGAAGGGTGGGTTGAAAATGACAAATTTCTTGATGACGTAGTAATTGAACGTTCCCTATTAAGCCCTAACCAGACTGGCTGCTCGCGGCTGCACGCCGACGTAGTATGGTGTAAAAAAGACTTCAATATTCGTCCTTAACGCAACACCAACCACACGATTGCTGCAATGTTGACCTTGTAGGCAAGTAGTTACGCATAGCTACGCACGAAATTTTCTTCTGTTTGGAGAGGCCTTTACATATTGTGAGAACGGATGGTACTTTTTGCTGTTATGCTGAAGACGGCCAGACGTAATGCTTCAGCGCGCAAGCAGCTTTAGCCATGGCGTCAAGCCGGACGTAATGCTGTAGTTTTGACGCGCTCCCAGACGAAATCGTGGCACCAGAAAGTCAGTTTTGCTAGGTAAATCCCATCGGAAATTCCTAGGTTCTTTCACACGCCACAGTCGACATGAGCACGAGACATCACAGGGTTGGCTTGAACCCGGAACCTTTCGCACATGAGACGGTCTTTCTAGCCATCAGCTTGCCCCAAGTCGGGCGTAGTGCGGACAATTCGAAATTTTCAGAATACGCAGACACACACATAGAGCCTACTCTCGGCCGATTTTAGCAATGCACGGATGGTGGAGGAAGCCGCCAACGCTTAGATGCCTTCTCACTGGGGAGAAATAATTTTATGAACTGATGAAGCGATAAGCTAACAAACCTTAGCACTACGTTATAATAGTCACAAATAAAGGAATCTTTAGTTCTTTTGTTATTATTTATTTTGAATTGGGGTATTCTCCAATCAAACAGACCTCTAGAGTTGTCTATGATTTCTCTAAAAAAACTTTCGCACTCAGCGTGTACCCATACTAAGACTAACTCATGGTAAATAATTTGAAAAATATTATTTGCAAAATAATTACCATTCGTTAGCTTTATAGAGTCAGGTTACAGGCATCGTGCGAAGAACCGTATAGCCGTGTTATCGGCAAAAAGAGCTATTACTATAGTTTGTTCCACATTATGTTTGCAGGAAACTGACTGTATGACGCCACGTTTCCTTCCACTGCGAGTGCAAAAACACATATATCACACTCGTAGACTTTAACAGTTGCTGTGAAGAGTCTACAAGTGTGGTATCCACATGTTTTTGCACTCATAGTTCAAGGAAACTTGGCATCATACAGTTAGTTTCCTGCAAACATAATGTGGAACAAAGTATACTGACTATCGAAGTTAAGATTTAGGTGTTTATTAGGAGGAGGGCTGGTTTTCAGCAGCGCTAACTATATTACTGCTATGTTCAGGCTGCACACTGTGGTCCTTGGTGGGGCTAAAAACTATTGGAAAAGGGCTGCTTGTTTTCAAGAAAAAGTTCCCCTATGTATGAAACATCAGACAAGGGGTTATTACAGAGGAAATAGGATGGGTGGAGGGAGGGGAGCTTTCATCGTGTGTGTGTGAGAGGGGGGGAATGAAGAGAAATATCAGGGGGATATCAAGAGAGAAGAGAAAAGTGACGAAGGGTGGGATACAGGCTTATAAAAGGCTGTGAAAAAAATGGTTCCACCAGAATGGCTGACGGCAACCAACCGCCAGTTTGGAAGCTACCTACAGGTGACTAGTGAACCTTGCAAACTCGTGGCGTGAATAAGCCTATTGGAGTGGCTGCTGTCCGCAGTCGACTCGCGCAGGCGCAGATGTATAGAATGGGTGGACGAAAAAAAAATAGGGTGGTGAGGCGTTCGTCCCCAGGTGTGCTAATGAGAGGCGTGAAGACGTCATTTGAGGCCGGCAACAACAAATTGGCCGCCGCAACCCAACTTGGTAATTAGCGGACGTTTTAAGCCGGTTTGTCTGCCGTCCGCTCGTTTTCTGTGAGATGCCGCCACCGTTCGTCGATGAACATGAACACATGGATGATGAGGATCCACGCAGCCCCTCAAGGGATGTCTTCATTGCTTTATCTTCTCTGTCTGTCTGCCTGACTGACTGTCTGTCTGTCTGCCTGTGCGAGACACCCATACAGATGAGAAATTTGTTGACGACATGGCTCTCACTTTAATAATGCACTACTGTTTTCACGCTTTGTTTAGTTGTTGGAAAACTTGGTGGTAGAGTTTTTTTTTCTTTCAGGTGCACATCAGTTTCAAATTAAATGTGGATGGTACGTTGGTGCGTTTTCTTTCTATAGGGGTTATCACACAAAGCCTAAACGGCGTTAAAATTGCCTACCTTTAAATCATGAAATTGGTTCCAAACTAAACCTTAAAGCGAAATCAGACAGGACTCGTTGTTCTGCTTCAGGTGAGAGGTAGTTATGAAGAGCAACTTTTTTTCAATTTTTTTTTAAAATTCATATCTTTATTGGCGGAGCGAGCGAGCGAAGCGTATAGCCTATAACGGACACCAAATTGCAAAATGTTGGTCCGTCCGTTGGTTGCACATTTTTAGTCTGGGTGGAGTCCAAACGAAATACCGCATTGGAATGAAATTTGGTACAACGTTTCATACCCTAATTAGTATTGCTGAGCCAAAATTTGCCATAAATCGAACAATTATTATAGTAGAAATTAAAAAAATTTCGAATTTGTTTCTAACATTGACCATTGTAAATTTGGAATCCTGAATAGTTAAGGAATTCCGACGAATCTTACACCATGCTAATGGAAGTCAAGTGAACTTTAAAAAAAACACGGCAAATTAAATTTTGGTTGCTTCTTTCTAGCTCATAATCTTTTTCGACGTAACTCAATGAAATAGTATCATTTGACCGTTCCATTTAACCACTACAGGAACAAACGCAACCATAAAAAACAAAAGGATTCCATTAACGACACACGTTAGTTTCATTTGAAAAAAAGAATGATTGGAGATTATTCAAGTCAACATGGCAACGAAAGTGGCGTCTACACTAGCGATGGGAATCCCGAATATGAAACCTGAAATCGTCGCATCAAGGCCAAGCGATATACAATATAAAAGCATATAGTTGACAGCAGACGAAACACGAAAGCACCAAACACGAAACAATAATAAGCCTACCTCTCTATGGATTCCGTGGTTGCCACGGTACCGTGAAGCCTCAAAACCAAAAAACCGTGTTGCATCGCACGAAGGATTAGGCCTAATCTCGAACCACTTTAATAGCTGCTACATACGAAGTTAAGTCGGAGAAAAATATTAGGCCTAAAACCTAAACTTAGGTCTAAAAGCTAATACATTTTTAACCTAAATTGTGATGGTTATGTCTTTTAGATTATATAATAGAGATCGATGTTGCAGTGCGTGATAGAGGTGTGTGGCTCAACATTTTCGTTGGTGGCGGTGTCAAGTCTTATATCAAAGCAGTATTGTGAACCTTTTGAATCTTCTGACTATTGTTAAAACTACTGATGATTGTTTGGCTTGCAGTTGAACGCCTTATTATTAATATTTTAGTATGCGAACTGCATTAATTGTAAGAACAACAAGAATTGTAAGAACTATGTAAGAATTATTGCCAGCGGCAGCTGTAACAGTGGTGGCCAAACGTGCTGTTATTCGCGGGGATGACCCACATCTTTAGTGTAGGCTATGAAAATAGGCTATAAATAACTAAACAAAAACTAAATGCTGGAGCAAACGGAAGCTTGTTAACGTAAATTTGACACGTAGCATAGGCCTATATTTAAAAAAAGGCTAAAATAAGAAAAAGGCCAGCAAAGAGCAGCCGTACGTCACACAAAAAGGCACACAGCCCAACTTAGCCCATTAAGTATTGCACCCAGACTTTTAAGGGGCATTAGCAAATGTGGTACCGTCATAAAATTAAAAAATAAATATAAATTTGAAATGAAGATCCATTCGCTCCGCCTACAACAGGCCCAAAGCATGTTTCCTAGTTTTACATCTCACCAAAAGGACTGACTTCTACCCTCAGCCGCCGGCCGTCAGCCACCACGCCGCATTTTTCTGAGTCAGCCGAACAGCCGCCGAACGTTTTTCGGAGAAAAGCCGCTAATTTCGAAGTTTTAATGCATCAAAATGAAATGAAACAGTCATGAAGGTAGGTGTAACTTGTCTCTAACGGTAAGCTGCTCTCGACTGCCTTATTATTTTTCATAGTTTTTAAAACCGTATTCTCTTGCCAGCAACTTATGCGTGTCGTGTATTTGTGTGGCCATTAACATGCATGGTTCGAGTAATAATAGTTGAAAAAATATTAGTTACTTAAAAAAAAAAAAGTTTTGATGTGGCTCTGACTTTTAATTTGAGGGTTCTAAGCGAAATTTCCTTTTGATTCATCTAGAAATCCACACGGCCTATATATCCTGCCCCACTTCCATTTCGTCATTTTCTTGTGCAGTGAATTTCATCATTGATATCTTTGCTTCATTTAGTCTATTTAGTCGAAAACTAGCCGTCAGCCAGCCAGCCGAATTTATTGTTGGCTAGTGGTGGCCATTAAATTTGTGTCCAACCGCAATTTAGCAGAAATTTCTGTTAAGCCGGCTGAACGACAAAATAATGCGGCTGAGGAGCATATATAGGACTGAGCTTTCGAATACAACAGCCACGAGATATAATGAAGAATTGTAAAGTCATTTGTGACCGTTTTGAAGTGGAAACCTTCAGATTTGACGGAACATGCTTTGAAGTGTTTTTTTTTTTATTTTTAGAATTAATTCTGTCGATTTTTTTTCAACTGCCGTGGGATACAAACCGGCATTGCCTTGGTTTGGAGACGAGAACGCACCCACTGGGCTGCTGTTGCTCGCTTGATCGAGGTCCTCAGGGACTTCTCACAAATTTCGTGGTGCACGTGGACTTACTTTTTCGTCCATCTTGTAGCTGTCTTTTTTTTTCTGTAGCTGTCGAATGGAGCCCTGGTCACGGTTGTGATCTTAATAACGGGTTCAGTGAGTTATCTTTATGCCAGTGGAGGATATGGCCATAGCGATTAAGGCGCTATGCAAGTGATCTGGGGGGCGAACTGGGTAGCCGGTTCGAATCCGGTTCATGCCACTCCGACGAAACGTAAGTGCATAAAGGTGGCTTACTGAACTACGTTGTTTCTAGTGTATGATTTTCGCTGTTGGCTTATTTTCAATTTTCCTTTTTTTTAGGACAACGTAACTAAAAGTGCTAATGTTACCAGTACGTTTGTGCCCTGATGTGCTCCAGAACGGTTGCAAAAAAATAGAAGTATAGGCTAAACTTAAGAGAAAAAAATTAAAATAAGGGGAAAACACCCTTAAAATTAGATGTAAAGCAACATTTACCGCTTTTGACCATCGTGATCCTGTGAACGAGTAAAAAAAAACAATGAAATCTTCAAATTTCACATGAAAACGTTTTAATATTTTTCGTTTTATTATCTTTTTTTTGCTTGTACTTCCAGTCTGCCTCCAGCCTGTGTTTTCCAACACCAAGCACCAGAAGAAGAAGAAACTACAAACCAGGTGCAGAGTATTTTGTTTTTTTTTGATCAATTGGGAGAAGCAGAGCTGATAGCCCTTCGTAAACTTAATTAGACCCGTCGACTTTGCGGTAAAAAATAAGGGCATAATTAAAAAAAATAATGCATGAAATACGCCAGTACCAAATATTCAGGGAATGGGTGCGACAATTGGACGGTTCAAGCCCTAACCAGACAGAAGAAACTTTAGTTGGAAGCGATGCGTTACTACGTGCCTACAAGGTCAAAACTGCTGCAAACGTACGGTTGGTGTTCCGTTTAAGGATCAATTTTGACGTATTTGGCACACCATCTTGCGTCACATTGCAGCCGCATGCAGCAAGTCTGTTAAGGGCTTTAAGGCCTCTCCAGACAGAAGAAAATTACGTGCGAAGCAATGCGCGACTGTATACGTGCGTACAAGGTCAAAATTGCCGCAATCGCATGGTTGGTGTTGCGTTAAGGACCAACATTGAAGTCTTTTTTACACCATACTGCGACTCCGTGCAGCCGCGAGCAGCCAGTCTGTTTAGGGCTTAAAGG